>WQNJ02000039.1:18646924-18884424 GCA_016584745.2 Phylloscopus trochilus trochilus | reverse complement strand
TCAATGCCACAAACACTTGAATTTAGTTTAAAGTGGTTCAGTCTACCAGAATGAGTATGATTTTCTTGACAGGATCTATTTTCTCCTATATGTGTTTGATAATGTAAGCTACAGAATCACTCAGTTGCTCCTGTGTAAAGACTGTACCTCTGCAAAATTCTAAAGCTCTCAAATCAGTGTGTTAGAGATAACAAGCTATATTGATTGCTATAAGAACAAGATATGTATTAAGCTTTGATTTTAGCTATTACCTGTGGGAAACATTAAAAGAAATTGGCAACAGCCAGCATTTAACTTTGTGTGACAGGAAATATAAGTTATGAGGTTAGGCCCAAAATCCAGGTAATTTTGGTCCAGGAAGTTAAATTTTCACTTTTAAGCAAAACCACTGTAATTATAAACAGGCAATTTGTACCTGCAGACAGACAATGAACTGTCTGATTGCCCAAACAACACTTAACACTTCTGGTGTGCTTTTGAGTGAGATGCTTTTTGATGTACTGAATCTGGATATTACCCTGGATTTGGTAGAACATAACAGGTTTTCAGGTACTTTGTGGTCTCATTTTGTGAAATTAAAACATTCAGGTAGCTTTCCACACTTTGTCATCTATATTATATCACTTATGAACTAACTGAAGGCTCTATATTTTAATCCTTGGAAAGACTGCTGCACCTCATATTCCTCAGAATCTCCCCAGGCCACACAAGTAAAATTTGGATGGTAAATCTGAGCTTTCCATTCAGAGCTGGACCTGAGTCTATCTTTCCCTGGGCTTGGCCTATGCTTTTTGAGTGAAAATTACTGTAGTGCCACCTAGTGCTGCTCTGCTTATCCATGTAGTTGCTGAGTAGTTTCCAAGGATATTGCTCTGGATTCAATACTTCTACCTCTAAACGCTCTGAAACCTTGAACATGCTATTACCTTTCTTGGCAACATGCCCCACTTTTTCTCAGGCAAGTCATCGTATACATTATATACATTTCTGTAACAGACTTTGCAGCAATGCATTAAAATTGGCTTTGAGCAGTGTGACAGTATAGAGTGGGGAAGGAGCTGGAGATTATCTTGCATAGAGCATGTGTTCCCATATCTTCAAAATGTGCAACTTTTAAAAATAGGAATGCAGAAATTGCTCTGGAAAGTATGCCTATAGAAGGGAAGGAATCCTTGTTTCAAAGATGATTTTGAAGCATCAAGCCCAGCCCAGTTGGTGAAGAAACTATTCCCTGTATATATGGGGTGCTATATCTGTTGAAAAACTCACAGGGATTGTCACACCCTAGGAGATGAAAAAGACTTCCAAGACATTCTGTGCATGAGCATACCTGGTTCATGCAGCAATTCTTCCTGTGAATCTATCCAGGTCTCCTAGATTCCCAGACTGGGAGGACTAAAGGATTTTGGTATGGATATGGGACAGCTGCCCTAACTATAGTTGAAAACCAGTTACCCAAAAAGGCAGCATCTGGCTGTCTGCGGCCTGAAGCAGTGTGCCTTAAGACACCTAATGCCATATTTTTGAATTGTTTTTAAAGTATTCCTACAAAATCAGTCCTAGTGAGAAACCAATTGGAAGCAAGCACATGGGGGCTTGTGAAGATCCTGCTGGGTTCCTGTCTACATCTGCAGAAGTTTTGGAATCTGACCTCAAGACACCTCGAGGTCAAGTAAACATGCTTTGCTAAATGTGACAGTGATTTTGTGAGCTGTGGTACAATGTGACCTGTGGCCTGTGTGATTAAAAAAAGTAGCTGCTGTTGCCAGATGTTCCACGTGTCTCTCCAGACCTCTTATTTAAAGTGCTGGCAGCAGCTACCCACCAACAGTCCAGCACCCAGTGGGCCAAATGACTATTTCTGTTTTCTTGAAGAGCTATAATGTTGGCTCATTTATCTGAAGGAGTTTGAGGCCATGCCCATGACTAGGGAGTAAATAATTTCAGGTATGTAACAGTTCCAATGTAAATCAGTAAAGTCTATTGTATAATTTCTTTCATCTCACAATCATTACATAGTTCAAGGACTATATTGGGCTTGCTCTTGAAAAGTCCTACTGGCACTCCCAGCATCACACCTTCAGTATGGAGTCTAAAATTAGACTCTGTTCCTGAAATGAATATATTGCCCTTCAATACACAAGCTGCAAATTGAACACTAAGTGCTTGTCTCGGCATGGAATTAATTTGAGGTAAGATAGGAAGTTTTATGTTTTGCCACATTTAAGATAATAAAGTAAATAATAGAAATTGTTTTCCATGCTGTCAGCTTGAAATTTGCAGCAATTTACTGGCTCAAAGAGCAAACTTAGCCTGATAGGAGAACTGTAGGTAATATAGTAAAATAGGTAAGAGAGGGAAGCTTATAAAACTCTAAATGAATATTTACAAGGATTTAACCCAACATACCAATCTAGAAGCATTATCAGGTGGGGTTTTTTTTAACTTAGGAATAGGCACAAACTTCTACATACTTGATATATATGTCTAGACCTTATTTTGTTTGAGTGAATTCATGTGTATTTAATAAGCAAAATGGTGCCAACAATTTTATAGAGAGCTCCACATGGTTTGTTTTTTTTTTCTTTCCTCTGGAATGTCTCCAAGCAAGTCACACTCTTAAAAAAAAATTTGGCCCTCATCCTGCAAAGCCTTGTGTATGTGTCAAGTTTTACATGCTGTGAAGAGACTCATTGATTTAAATAGAGTTGGTCACTAAGTAAAATGCCTCTGCACGAATTTCACCAGGTTCAGAACTTCTGTTTGAAATATAATTTTGTGTTCTCAAGCTTCCTTTTGGAAGAGCCCCTACTGTCCATTCCTCCATTTTTGTGCATCCAACACTTTCCATAACAGTTCCAGTATTACTCCAGCCTGGATTTGCTGGAACATTTCACAGGATCCTGCGAGCTGTGGAAGAGGAAACTGCAAGTAGGAAACTTACCCAGTCTATATTTTTCACGGATCAAGAGTGCAATACATGATCCTTTGAGCACTAGTAATGTATTTCTGTGAGTTAGTGACAGAATTTGATCCAAAAAATTGTCTAAAATCCACTCAGTAGGATGCCCCTCGCTCCCCACCATACGTACCAAAAACTTTCATTTTAAAAAAAAGTTTCTAGTGCTGTTTCTGAAAAAAAAATCAAATGTGACTTGAAAATGACACAGTATAGTACCATCTTCCTGAGTTCACAGAAGATTATTCCAGAGTCTCTGCTGCTGCCCAACACCTTCTCAAATTGCAAAGGGGTGAAAAAACCTGATGTGAGAAGACACTTTTCAGATTTTGCCATGTAAGTCCTACAGAACGACAGCAAACCTAACATCTTCCTGAAGTCTTTGAGGTGACAGTATAAGCTATTTCAGAGGTGTTCACTGTCTATCTTGGATCATGCTCAAATTAGAAAACTGAAAGCAGTGATTTATAATTCCCATCTGACTGCCATCCGTTTGGAACATATCACAGGAACTGTGGGAAAGACTGATACAGTTTAATTTAGGGACATTCTTACTGACTTTTACTTTCCATTCTATGTTAGCTCTGATAAGAGTTTCAATTTTAAGACTGTGCTAAATATGTCTTAGCAGTAAAATATGCCAAGAGTGAGAATGAGCTATCTAAATTTTAACCTTTTTTAAAGGTCAGGATTACTCTCCCATTTTATCCAGAAAACATTTCACACATTTTGTGAGCACAGTGTATTAAGCAAAGTTGAGCTGATTGACAGTGGCACAGCAAAAGACAGTACACAACTGTCTCATTGATTTAAAATGTCAGATAGATGTTCTGCTCTGGTAAACTTTAAGCAGGGTAAGAGATTTAGATATAACAGGTGTAGATCACTTTTCCACTGTCAAACAATAAACATAACTTAAGAAACAATATAGAAACAGAAGGCTTTAAATACAAGTACTTCCTTCCCCTAGGAATTGCACAGGGCAGCCAACACATGTGACTTCTGAAGATTCAGTGACATCTGGCATCACATTCTTCCTGCATATGATGTGATATTTGTCATATAAAGTTCTCTCTGATACTGTTCTGATTGCCAAACCTTTAACCTTGATTTCTGTCTGAAGGTCTTTCTCTTGTCTGCTTTCTTTTGCATGGTTTGTTTTGTTGGTGGGTTGTTGGGATTTTTTTGTTTTGTTTTGGGTATTTTTTTGGTTTGATGTGATTTTTGGGAGGGTTTTTTTTGTGGTTTTGGTTTGGTTTGGGTTTTGGTGTGTTCTGTTGTTGTTGTTGTTATGCTTTCCTTCTTTTACCTCTGGGACAGAACTGGTCTAATTTGTGCTTTCTTTCATGGATCATCCTGAACACAGTACCAAGCAACAACAGAGTAGGGATCCAACCACTGCTCCAATAGAAGTCCTTTCCAGAGACCTGTGTGAACAAATGATCTCTCCACTCAACCTGATGAGGGAAGATAACTAACCATCTGCTGCTAAATTAAGCATGCCCATAATGGGTGTGTGCACATGAGCACGAAGGGAGACGTCAAAACACAGAAGATATTGGTGCTGGGTGTTAGAGGTTGATGCAGGAAGAGATGGAGTTCTATGAAGGTGAAGAAAGGAAGGAGAAACCATGTAGGAAGAAAGCTGGAGAGAGGAGGGTGGGAGCAAAAACCAGGATGCACAGGAAGAGTGAAAAGTGGGTGAATGAACTAAAAGGGAAGCAGCAAACAATAGCAACAGGCCAGCAAATGGAGGCTGATGCAGAAATAGCAGAAGCCAAAGCTTGGAGTTCAGGGTTGTGGGTTGTGTCCAGAGGGACAAGGCCCTTCCCAACAGTTGCTGTGCATCTCTAGACAATGGGAGAAAAGAGGGCATTTGAGGGCTATGGCTTTTACTCCCTGATCTCAGCCTTCAATGGATGCTTTGAGGAAGAATAAGATTTGTAGATGCTGAGAGAGAGAGAAAGAAGCAACAAGGCAAGGTGAGATAGGAGTCAAGCCTCAATGTGACATTTGATTTTATTTCAGGCTGCTTGCCAACACGTTTTATTTATTTTTCTGGTTACTATTGGATAATGTAAAAATGTGTGTCAAGCTGTGACCTGCCAAAGGTGATCAGAAGGCTCTCAGTCCTTTGTAGGGAAAAGGTTCTGCCACACCCCAGGTTAAATATTTAATATGGCCAAGAGCTGTCTGTGAGTGCAGTGGAGAATTCAGCTGGAGCTGTGTGGGGTGGAGATGGTCTCTGATAAAGATACCAGATAAAAGTGAGAGCAAACTGGAAACTGAGCTGTGCAGAAGCCTGTAAGTGTCAATGTCATCTGTAGCCTAACATCACACTGAAATAAAACACATTAATAATTTACTCTTCCAGCCTTAAGAAAGATTCAAATACCTTGATGTCCTTGAGTATGGCAGGTCAGTGCCTGGGATCCTCTTCCCAGCTGCTGCTGCTCTCCCAGTGGGAGGGAGGCTGTCTGATCTGCACTGAGACCCTGACTTGTGGTTGTGATGGCAGCAGGGAGCCCATTTCAAACTGTCTCACCCCAACTATCTTCTTTATTGCTTAATTCAGCACCTTTAAGATTGAGGAGGAAATTGGTGAATGCACACTGGATCTTGTCACTGAGCTTCAGGGCTTAGGGCTCGGGTGCCAAGGTGCTGCAGCACCCATCTCCCTGGGCCATGGGGTCCTCTACCAGCCTCTGCTGCTGGAGCAGGAGACTTCCAGAGCCAGCACTGCAAAGCCAGCCTGTGGAGCAAAGGAGGGATGGAGAGAGTTATTTCAGCCCTTCTCTGCGCCCTGTTGCAAAGTAATAGCGCACGGGCAAGGCGTTTGCATAACTCACTACAGATTATCTGGTATTTAATAGGAGTTGGTGGTTTTGCTTTCAGAAGAATTGACATGTTGCAGGATTGTCAGCTCTGGAGCCAATCTATTGCAAAGATATCCCATTTCACATTGCTGACTAACACACAGTGGCACAGTTTCTTATTCCTTCTCTTTAACAGTCAGATTGATTTTCATTCTTTATTACCATTTCTTTAGTTTTACACAGTTCACTGCTGTAAATCCAAATAATCTCCATCTGGAATATCACTTTGGCTCTCTTTTTTTTCATATTACTGGGAACTCAGTTTTGTCACTGTTTCAGTTTAACTCTGCCTTTTTTTATTTTTTTTTTTCAATTTTGGTAGTGAGTTGCTGGAAGGTTGTTAGCTGAGTTTCTTGGTGGGTTGCATTAACTTCTCATTCTGATTTAAAGGTACCAAATGCCAAAAGTTAGCACATTATGTCACAGCAGAGATAATTTTTTCAAAAAAGAGGAACAATTCTTGCAATGGATTCCTTTTTTGTCCTCCCAATACTTGCTGTAATATTTGTGATGGACAGTATCAAGGTAGCAAGTTTAGATATGAACTTTCACAACTGTGCAGTTGTTTTCTGAAATCTCTCTCACCCTTTAGTGGTAGTGGAATGCCTTTCACCCCACTCCAGTATTTATGCAGTTTCATGTCTCAATAAGTTTAAATATTATTTTTATTCAATAGCAATTATGTGGATTTCTATATAACTCCACTTGTCTTTCCATAAGATCATTTTCTTTCTATTATTCTTTTCCCTTACAAATGAAAGTGGTATCTTAGAACAGAATTGTGTCTTTATCAAGTGTTCAATTAAAATCAACTAAAGGCTCTTCTTTATGATTTCTGCACATGCAGAGCAGAAAGCAATGAACTGATTCAGGATCAGGCTCTGTCCTCTTTTACACAGAGATCTCTGCTGACTGCTCTGGAGTTGTGGTGCCTTAGTTCACATGAGAACAAAATTTCTGCTTTAATGTGTAGCCAACAACACAGCTCTCTTATTGTCAGGAGGATGTTAATTCCTATTAGTGTTTAAACTTTGATTTCAGAATGATTACAATACAAAGAAGAACTGCAAAAATCCATTAGACCGTAAAATAAAGACAATTGATTTTTTCAAATTTTCCCTTCAAATTTGAGTGTATTTGAAATCTCTTTGGCTGTCTTGGCCACCCTTTTCCACAGTAGAACTAGGGTGCCACTGAAGCAAGCTGATACCTACTGGTGCAGCAATCTAACCCTCTCTGTTATGAGGGATTAGTTGTAGATGTCTCTTAACCTTTTCCCCCTTCCTTGGGCCTAAAATTTGGCAGATTCATAATCTGCTCAGGGGGCTTTCTGTAATATGGCTGAAATGTGGTTTACAATGAAGTGAGCCAAGAAAAGGACACAGAAATTATTCCTCTTATTTTCTATTCATTTAGCACTGCTGTGTGGTTTGAGATTCTCTGGCAGAAAAAAAACCTGCTTGGTTTGCTGACACGACTTCTGTGATCTGCAGTAAATGTTGTCAAAATTGAAAAGTTTGAAAAGGAGTTTTCATTCTCTCTGAAGTTTCAATAGTCTACTTTTATCCAGCTCTGTAGATTTCATTCTAGGCTTCTGCATGTAAGTTAAAGAAATCCTGTCCCAATAAATGGAGCTTCCCTTCAGTAAGAGGGACACTGAGAGAATACTTCCCACCCACTCCACACAGGTAAACTCCCTTCTTTTGTGGGGCCAGAGCCCTTGGATTTATTGGGTTTCAAGGAAGCTGGACAAGGCTGGCCTTTGGATCCCTTGGCAGCTGCCATTTCAAAAGGCAGGCTGGGTGTCTTTCTACTGGAAGTGGTGGGCTTGATTAGTGAAATCCAGCTGCCTCTACCATGCCAGAATAAGACAAGATGATCTGCAATGAGTCCTTCTGGCTGCAGGGCTTATGAATACATGAATTGATTAAGAAACATATAGAAAAAGCCCAGGTTCTTGAGGAGTCCTCGTGCACAGGAGGAACAGTGAATATGTTCATGTGCACGAAAAGCAGAGTTAGGAGAGGCTTAAAAGACCTTCAAATTATTTCCCAAGGTCTGCTAACTTTGCTTTCTATTTTTTAAGGTCAAGGTTTTTCATAGAAGTCATCTGTAATTTGAACACATCTGGCACCTTTTATTATTTTTATGTAGCAATGACCTTCTGCTCCTGACAGAGCAGTGCTGGCACAGCACTGTTACAGCACTGGCACTGTGGCTGCAGGATTCCCATGTGCCACTCATTCTGTCACAACACGTTTTTCTACCTCTGGAATGTTTTTCAATTCTTATTGAGTGCTCTCATCTACAGTGGAGAGATACTGAAAAAAAAAAGTTGTAGGTTCTCCTAGCATATGTTTGCTTGCTAGAAAGATTTATTCTTTTTGTTGAGATATTTACAAAAAGTAATTAAATTTGGTTTAGAAAACATAAGAGTTGCATTATTGTTTTTAAGAGTTGCAAGAATTTAAAGAAAGTATCTTTTTATAGCTCCTAGGCTCTGAAGGAGCATAAGTTTTCCATAAAATAATGCTTTATTTTTCAAAAAGAGTTGGTTTTACTCCACATGCCAAAAGCTAAGACATTTGAGAATGTGAAAATCTTTTTCTATTTTCATTGGAAAAAAATTCCCATTTCTGATGATATATGATCTTACAGCTTTGTAAGGTGATATTAGCCTCTATTATTGGTAACATTCATTTCAGAGAAAAAGTCAGCAGGGAGGACTATGGGGCTTAGCAAGAGAGTGGAGACCATTGTAACTACACTAATTGTCCTGGCACTTCTAATATTTCCTCAAATAAATTCATCTCAGTGTTACAGATCTATTATAGCTAAATGCCAGTCAGCTTTACAGTGCTGTAATGTGGTTTTAGGATTTAGAATGACATCATATGAAATTGTATCTCAGACCACTGTATTTTTTTTTAAATAAAGCTCATTGTTAAGATAATTATTTACCTTGTCTCTCCTTAGATATTTGCCTTTTTTAATAACAATGCTGCCTCCAAACTTTTCAGATAAGGGCCATGCATGGGGCTGGACATCTCAGCTGCAGCTCCAGCCTTGTTTAAAGGTTTGAAGAAAAGAAAGTTCTGGAATGAAGCAAAAACAATTAAATGGAAGGAATTAACTGAAGTGCAGTGAAATGAACAGAAACTTAATGAAACGACACTCATGGAAATCTCGAGATATCATTTCCTTTCATACAAATAAAGAATTTTCATAAAAGGAAATTAAATGAGAAGTCAATGAAATAAAAAGGTAGGAAAGGAAATACAATGTAATTAAATGAAACTGAAAAAAAGGAAAAATCTGAAATGAAAACAATTAAATGCAATGGAATAAATCAAAGTTTAGTGAAATGATCCAAATCTTTATGAAATTATACTCATGAAAATCTCAAAATTTCATGTCTTTTTTCATGAAAACTCTTCATTTTATGAAAGGAAAAGAAGGAACAAAGTGAAATGAAAAGACAGGGAGGAAATGAAATGAAATGAAATGAAATGAAATGAAATGAAATGAAAATGGAAAAAAAAAAGAAAACCCTTACAAGTTATTTTTATGGAATGGAATGGAATGGAATGGAATGGAATGACCCTAACCTTAATGAAAAGATACTCATGAAAATCTTGAGATTTCATTTCATGAAAGAAAAAGAAATTAAGAATTTTAATTTCATTAAAGGAAGTGAAAGGAGAAATCAAGGAATGAAGTGGAATGAAAAGACAGGAAAGGAAACGGAAGGAAATTAAATGAAACTGATAAAAAATTCTTAGGAGGAGATGGAATGGAATGGAATGGAATGGAATGGAATGGAATGGAATGGAATGGAATGGAATAGAATGGAATAAACTGAAACTTATTGAAAGGATACCCATGTAAATCTCGAGATTTCATGTCCTTTTATGAAATGAAAATTCTTCATGAAACGAGAAATCAAGGAATGAAGTGAAATGAAAAGACAGGAAAGAAAATGAAATGAAATGAAATTAAATGAAGTGACATGAAATTGAAAAAAAAAAAGAAAATTCCAAAATTACTTACAGGTGTTCTAAGGCCTTTTGCAGCAGCAGCTGGAGTCTGCTTAGTGTGTAAGAAGACAACAGATGCTTCTGGTTAGGTAACTGAACCTCAGTGTTTCCACAGCATGTGCTTCAGGAAGGACTTTCTCTTTCCTTGAAATATTTGATGGGATTTGCCAGAATCTGAACCATTATAGCTGGAAAGTTACTCCTGACCTTTGAATACATCCCTCTTCGTCCTAATTTTTTTCCAGCTGTAATCTTGTTGAGTGGTCAACTGGAAATAAAGGGCATAGAATGTAACATACAGCAACAGTCAACCCTATGTAATAATTCATGTCATGTATTATTTTGTTACAGTCATGAACATTCAGGTTTCCTGTACAGTCCATACACCTGTCCTAAAGTGTTAAATTCCCTGAATGCAAACACTAAGCAAACAATCTGGAGGTATGAGGGGTGTGGGGAATGCTACAGACATCTGTGGTTGTGATAAAAGGAGTCAAGTACTTTGCTCTGTCTTCAGTTTCCTGATGACAGGAGTGGAAAACAATTACCATTTTTCCAGTCAAATCCCAAATTTATTGTCTTGGGAACATTCCTTACAGATGACAGAAAGAGAAGAAACTATCCTACCAGATGTACTTCTAGCTATTCCATTACTTATCTCTCCTGCCACTTGGAAGTCTGTTTATTTGGCTTATTAAAGATACAGCTCACTGTTTAAAATACCATACAGCAGGACTGCTAAAACTGCTGTGTTATCCTCCTTTGTTCAGTGCTTGTTGGACAAGGCCTTTGCTTAATAAGTGTAGGCACATAAAACCTTCAAGACACAATAAGACAATAAGCTGTTTTCTTTTTCCTATCAGCTGTAAAATCTGCAGGATGATTGACAATTATAAACACCCCAGGAGATGAGGTATGAGATCCCTTTTAATACTGAATTCTGATATACACATTCTGTGTTGGAGGCATGATCTCTCTAGCAAAGAGCTGTGTTAAGCAAATATATTGGAACATATGAAATGTTCTATTCTTAAGGTCCCTTTGCATCTTCCTCTTGCTAATGGACACTCAACATTAGTAACTTCCCCCCCTTGCCCCTCTCTTCTGTTTCTGCATCAGACAGAAAAAGCTTATTTTTTGTCTTTTAGAGTTCTGGGCAGCTGGTGAACTTCTTCAGCACTTTACAATAAACTGCTGCCCCTGTGCTTCCTAATGGCACACAGTTTGGTGAGGAATGTATCTTTCACAGGACCTCACATTCTGTATTGGTCTGTACTTTAGAAGTACATGTGATGCAAACATTTAAATAGGTTAGCTGCATTTGGTTCTTACTGTCTCTTCACTGAGACCAAGCAATACCATGATTGAACCCCATGTTATGATCTGTGTATGACACAAAACAGAGTGCAAGTGCACACTTCTGAATTAGCTCAGACTACCTTTGCTCTGATGGGAATGAGTGCAGTGATGTGGGACAGAAGTGAGCAATGGATGGACAAAGGCAGCATGGTCATTGTCCAAGACAGGCACTCACAGGTTCAGAGTCAGGCATGAGGGGCTTCCTGCCACCACTGCAATTTGCACATCCAGAGGCAGCCAAGGCATGCCAGCTCTAGGGGTGAGGGGGAGAAAGAAGGGTAGGCATATTGTTAAATTGATGGGAAAGGTCATGCATAGCTGTCACTCCATCTGAGCAAAGTAAATACAGGTTTTCCTGAAGTTTGACAGCATTAACAAGACTAGAGATCTATAGCTGGAAGGGATTTCCTGGTTTTATTTATTCTGTTCTCCAGCATCAGCACAGAATGATGTCTATCATGCTATTTCGACAGATGCTTATTTATTAACAGCTGCCAGTTAAGGTGATTCTGCAGTAATCACAAGCAGCATTGCCCTTCTAACCTGACATTTCTTCCAATTATTAATCCAAATCCAGTTACAAATGAAGGTAATTCTTTCCTAACTTTGTATCTGCAGTAGTAGGAAGCCAGTTGAATCAGCTTCAAGCAAACATACTCAGCAGATTCTAATAATTTCCCTTTTCTCAGTTTCCTCTTCTTTTTCAGCCTAAATTATTCTTATCCTTTCTCACAGCTCAGGGTTCCTGAACTGCCAGTCCACTTTTCTCTCACCTCTCTGTAGTTTTTCATGCTTTTAAAAACACAGTGCCCAAAATGGGACTCTCTATTCCAGATGTGGAAGAAAAACCCAGTGCCCCACAGACCCCAGAAATCATCTTCTCTGACTTATGTGTGGTGCTGTTATTAAAACTTCCCAGAACATTGTTGGTTTTGCAGTCCTGCCACATCAGTAATTCGTGTTCAGCTTGTGACCCACATAACCCAGGGTGCTTCATTGCAGAGAGGGCTGTGGTGAGCCCTGCTTAAGGGTCTTGAGCTGACTCTGAGGGACAGATGAGGGTGGATCACAGGGTGGATCATGTCCTGTTGTGACAGCTGGGAGGGAAGAGGGCCTCAGGGCCTGTATCCACCAGCCACAACCCAACTAGACACAGCTCAAGGATAATGCTGTCAAATAGTTTGCACAGGGACCTGGGTGAAATCAGTCCCAGAGAAAGGCTTGTTCCTGCCCCTGGTTTTATGAGTTGATCCTTGCATTCATCCAATCATTTAATACAATAAAAATGGACTCCATGGGTAGAGGGCAGTGGGGAACAGAGATGTCAAGCACATGCAGGTCATTGACATACTTAGAGGTCATGGGTCTCAAGACTGTTGTGCCTATTCCTTTCACTCTCAGTGTGCTGAAGAAAGACCAGAGGAAGGAGTTCACACCACTAATGGTGTGCTTTACTTCAGGGGGCTTCTTCTCACCTTGCTTCCACCTCCAAATTAGTAGAGGGTTCATCCCACCTAACATCTAAAACTGCTGTCATGTGTAAGCCCCTTTTCGTTTCTTCTGTAGTCTGGAAAAAAAAAGAACTACCTTTCGAGCCCTGGATTCACCCCATTCCAAAATAATTGTCTTAGAGATGAGGTATGAATCATCTCCTGAATGTGCTGCCTCTCTCCATTGATCAGTGAGGGAGTGACTAGGTCAGCCTTAGGCCAGCTGTCAAAGTATTTGACAGCCTTGGAAAGGCAATCACAATTATTTCCTTAATGATGGGCCAGAGTCTCTAGTTAAGCTGATTATTTTTCCAGAAAAGCACTCGTAACCTGTTCCATGCATAACAAAATGCACTATATGTATGAGATTCCATAAAGTTTAGTTTAAATGCTGATTATCCTCTCTGTTTTCTGTCTTCCACACATCCTCTGCCTCTAGCTCTAATTATCTATAGCAGATTGTCTTTTCCCAGCCATTCCTGGCAATACCTCAATAACCAGCAGCTGGGTCACATTCATGGAGTCACAAGAAGAAGACAAAGCTATCAGTTAAAAATTGTATCTCCTCTCCCTGGCTTTCATTGGCCTGGCATAAACTGACAAAGGATGTAATTTTTTTTTTTTGCCTGCCCACATTTCTCTCAGCACGTAGAAGGAAGTGCAATTTGCTGTCACAGCAATTTTTCCCTTTCACACTTGGCTGGCCACACTGCACATTTCACACAGATCTTTTCACTCAGCTGCTGCAAGTAATGGCCCTGAGGTACCAGAAGTTAGAGACTGTGGTGTCTCAGCATTGTTAGCAGCCACAGAACTCTATGCTAAAACAATACACACTTTACTCATCTTACTAAAACAAATACTTTGGTAACAAGCTCATTAAATGCAAACTGTTGACAGAAAGGTTTTGCTGGCAGATTTTTGCAGAGTAGCACATGTAATAATACATACATTTATATGTATCTTTAGTTCTGTTTCTGCCAGACTTCATGCAAGAACTGGAAGATAAACATCCCTCCCTAGAAAGAGGGATAATTAGCAGGTAAACGTGGAGTGTGAAGGGCTGCTGTTATGGTTGGGTCAGAAGCTGCAGAACAGCTCTTATTTAGAGCAGAAGATCATTTTCTCCATCCAGGCTGTGCTTGAAAATTTATCTAACACCATACTTACCTCCATGAAGAGTACTGTGCACTTGCCACTAGTGGGCACACACTTTGCTGACGCTGACTTGATCTGCTAGTTCCAGTGGAACGAGATGGGAAAGACAAGGCACTGGAAACCACAAGCATAGAAAGTCTTTCCTGTATCCTGATCTGCTATGTTTGTATTTGGTAACTGGAAAGACACAGTTGCGTGAAATTAATTAGGTGATGGGTCAGAGCACCGTTAGCGTTTATTTTGGCTGAAAGCTCTTTTTAGTGTTCTGTACTCAGTGGTTGAGAGTTGGTCTGCATTTTTAAACACTAGATGGTGCCAAGGGTTCACACATAAAGAAAAGCAAGGAAAATGCTCCATTTAGTGGCCATACTGGTGTAGTTTGTTGTTCTGTAGTTCTGAGAATTAGTACAAAATCTATTCTTACAATGAATGTCTTGTTACCAAGAAAGTGACAGTGAAAAAAATTCCATACAAGAGGATACTAACCCAAGTAACCCAAGCCACAGCTAAATTATTGTTGGAATCCCCAGACACAACAGCAATTCAGACATGAAGTTTCAACACAGGGATGCTATCAGCATGGACCTAGTGTTTTCTTGGATAGAAAATTTTGTATTTGCTCATTCAGTACTCTTACTTGTCTCAGTATACAACCAAACTCTTAGGAGTGAAAAACAAATGACCCCAACTTCAAATCAGAAATGCATAATATCCTCTGCATACTGCTTTACAACAATATTTGGGGAGAATTCTGTAGCCATTTTTCAAGCCAGTATCATACTTTTTTGTATGAAACTGTTATCTGTGAGACTACGATACTGATAGTTTGCAGGAAGACTGTTCTTAAATTAACAGCAAGAGAGGTCAAAAAGTGAAGGAATATTTGATACATCATTAGCATTTCTATTCTAATACTCTGTTGTTTCAAGTTATTGACATTGTTCAATTTTCCCAGTCCAGATTTTCCTGTTTGTACTCACTCAGAGTTCTGGGGAAGAAGAATGTCTGCCCAGGATATGCAAGAAGTGTGGAATTACTTGAGTCTTTAGGAAAGTGCCCAGTTCATGCACTTGTCTGTCAGTACAGGTGCTAGATCCCAATCCTGCATTCAGAAGGATTCTCCTAAGGAGCCTCACATAGATATCAATGTAACTGGACAGAGAGTCTATCTTCTCAGTGGAGAAAAGTGCCATTTCTTAAAGCCTTCTGATCCAAGTCTTTCAGAAGGATCCTTGGATCCACACTTGATGTAAAATTGTTCCCTGGGAACCAGGCTGTGATGCATCCACAGCGCTGTCTCTGTGTGCTTTGTGGCAGTACTGTGGACATAAAGAAGGGAAGTTCCTCCTGGATGAAGTTGCTTTGGCCTGCAGGACCACAGGTGCCTCTCCCCAGTAGGCTGACCCAGTCCCAGTCCCCAGAAGAATGTGCTGCAGCCCAGCACAAGGCAGAACAAACAGAAGGCACCTTGTCTCTGTTGTTTGTACATCCTGCATTCACCAGAACTACACTGCCTCAACAAACTTGTGTACAGAAGCTGTGGTGGGGACAAACATTCCAAAGGGGAAACAACAATGTTGCCTCTGCCTGATGGGTAATGATGTTTGGAGATATTACAAAGTCCAAGGAGTTGTGAAGAATGAAGACAGATCAATAATACAGAATGATCTGGGTGGCATGGTCAATTGGACACAGAAGACATAATCAAATACAAAGTTTTACATCTAGGATGAAGGCATAACCCTCATATTCAGACAACTGGTGAAGGCTGAAGAGCTCTCCTGTGAAAATGTGACATTGGCAAGGATTTGGCAATGAGTAAGGCGGATTGTTTGCTGAGCATTCAGCCTCTGCTCTGATCCTGCAGCCAAGAGCACTAATGCAATCCATAAATGCACTTATAAATCAAAAGTGAAGGGGCCTATTTGACATTTGTGTGATTGATCTCCACTACTTTCAGTGTGGAGACACTAAGAAGGTTTAGAGTAGACTCACAATTGCCATTAAAAATTCGAAAACAGTTTGCAATGAAATATTTCAGGAATTTGGTTTGCTTTGCTTATGAAACTTAGAAAGTCTCTGAGCCCCCTGTGCAGTTTCTCTGCAGATTGGTTCACTTCACATGCCCACTGGGTTCACTGTGGCATTTCTAATGCATGTGTGTGTGTGTAGATCAGCTAGTTAGGGTGAGGTCACCTCAATCTCATTTTGACTCAGTTGCATTTTGCAAAGTTAGGCTAAATACTTTTTAAGGAGAGGCCCAGTGACAGGAGATGAATCTGTTACCCATTCGTTAGGCATCTAATAAAAGAAATAAGGACTTGATTTACAAACCCAGTTCTGAGAACCAGCTACCTCAAGTTTCACGTCATGCCTGTCTGCTGCAACACCATTCCCCAAAATCCAGCAAAGTCCTGAGTACACAGATGAGCTCTACTGACACAGGAGTACAATTCACATCACTGGGGGAGGAGCACAAGCTGGAGAATACCAATGCATTTGTGGGCCAAATGCAGCTTTGTTGCCCAGATGTTAAGCAGTCCTGCCCTTAAGCACTCCATCACAGCCAGAGTCTTGTTTCCTGCCATTGTCATTGGAAATCATCTGCCAAAGAGTGAATAGCTTGGAAAGGCTAACTTCAGTTTCTAGGTGTCCTTGCAAAACCACCTACACAGCATCAACTCAAGCCCAAGGCCAGAAGTCTTCAAACTAAATGATACTGCAGATAAGTGAGCTGCAATGCTCAATAAGCAAAAATTTTCCCAGTAGAAAGCAAAACATCAAAAAAATGAGTTTTATTTATCCTTTTTCATGGGAGGTGAGAGAAGAGAAGAGAAGAGAAGAGAAGAGAAGAGAAGAGAAGAGAAGAGAAGAGAAGAGAAGAGAAGAGAAGAGAAGAGAAGAGAAGAGAAGAGAAGAGAAGAGAAGAGAAGAGAAGAGAAGAGGAGGAACAGATCCACTAAATACAGCTGAATAGTACATAATTCACAGGGCAACTACATCACTCCCAGTATGAGATTAGAAATAGATCAATCATAATACTTCATCAAAAGCTACCAGGAATGATTTAGAAAAACAGCTACTGCTCTCAGATTGATGTTCAGGCTCAGAGGGATGAACTGGTGAGTACAGCTATGAGCAAGCTGTGAAAAGAAAGTTCATTGTCTAGAGTTGACGAGCAGCTTAGAGAAATAAAGTCAGACAACACCTATGACACAGACAAATTTTTCGGGTTTTTATTGCTTGCACTGTTTTGGGTCATATCTCTTTCCAGAGGGGTTGTTAGACTTTGTTCTCTGATTTCAAGATTTCGTTCCCTTTCCTGAAAGGAAGACTTTCCTTTCAGGAAAGGGAACGAAATCTTGCAATTTCAATGAGCATTCTTTGGGCAAGCTTGCGTGCATTTCCTTGCACTTCTGGCCACCCCAGTCACTTCTATGCTTTTTGCTTGCTTTTAGCATTTTTCCTATTTTTTATATTAGTTTTCATTTACACAATGTATCCTTCTGTCTCATTCTTTGAATTTCTTTCCAGATTCCAGGATTTAAATTGGAGTCATTTTGGCATGTCAAGGCCTTTTCCAGTGAACCTAATTTCAATTCAGTCCGTTGAGGGGGAATCACTGCATTTTCATATTTTTCGGTTTTTTTTTTTCCGATTGCACTGTTTTGGGTCATATCTCCTTTCCAGAGGGGTTGTTAGACTTTGTTCTCTGATTTCAAGATTTCGTTCCCTTCCCTGAAAGGAAGACTTTCCTTTCAGGAAAGGGAACGAAATCTTGCGATTTCAATGAGCATTCATTGGGCAAGCTTGCGTCCATTTCCTTGCACTTCTGGCCACCCCAGTCACTTCTATGCTTTTCGCTTGCTTTTAGCATTTTTACTGTTTTTTTTATTACATTTCATTTCATCATCATCTTTTTCTGTCTCTTGTTTTCATTCTCCTCCCTGATTCCAGGATTTATATTGGAGTCACTATTGCAAGTCTAGGCCTTTTTAAGTGGTCCTCTTTTTAGTTCTGTCCGTTTAGGAGGAATCACTCCATCAACGTCAGTGTTCCCTATCAACTACTACCAGTACTAGTAGAGATCATTGGAGTGTCCCTGGGTTTTCAGAACTGTGTTTCCTAACTTTGCTTCCCAGCTTAAACTTGTTTTGTGATAGCATGCCTGAATTTTCACTTCTACAGTTGTGCGTTTTGCACACATGTTCACCTAAGAAACTCTGGTTATGCACCAAGTGAGTAAGAGTTAACTCAGGCTAAGGAGCTAAGGATAAAAGAAATACTTAACCAGATCACTATCCATTTATCAGTTTATAGCCATTTAAATTTATACATTGTAAAATATATATGTATCTGAATTTTTCAACTGAAAAAACCAAATCTTAATATTTTCATGCTTTATAGCAAAGTCACAAGGTCTAATCCATGAAAGTGTGAAGTGTGATAAGGTCCTCAGGTAGAAGACCGCTCGGAGAATTTATTTGAAAGTACAGGAAATGATCTGAACAATTAATGGGAGGGAAATACCCTCTGTTTCACTCTATTAGGATGAATGGCATTTTGCCTGGAATATGAGTCATGAAAAACATTATAATCTGAGTGTAAAACATGGCTAGGCAAGAAAGAAGGTGGAATAGTAATCTGGAGGAT
Source organism: Phylloscopus trochilus trochilus (assembly GCA_016584745.2). Taxonomy (NCBI): domain Eukaryota; kingdom Metazoa; phylum Chordata; class Aves; order Passeriformes; family Phylloscopidae; genus Phylloscopus; species Phylloscopus trochilus. Next base: position 18,865,892 of record WQNJ02000039.1, on the reverse strand, counting down.
AAATTTCAGGAAGAAATAACTAAGAATACATTGAGGTGTATATTAATGCACGAATAGCTACTGTAAGATTAAATGCTCAGTTGTATCTTACTACTTTGAAAGCCATTCAAGTTAAAAGACTCCAGAATTCTGCTGAGAGAATTAATCACACCTCAAAGCCTGTCAGCACAGCGTGTGAGAGCATAGGACAATGCATTCTCAGTCTGGGACACCTGCCTCTGGAAAGCATTTTCATTACAGTTTTGATGAATCTGTCAGATTCAGTCAGAGCTTTCCTGAGTCATTGCAAAACCTTCATTAGGTTTCAGACCCAAATGAACATTTGCAATACTAACTGAAACTCACAGCTGTCCCGCAGAACAATGAAGGTTTAGCAGAAACAGCCTGGTCCAGTACAAAGCTTTGAAGAAAGTGAAATGTGAGAAAAGCCAGAGACCCAGAATTGAAACCTTATTCATTGCTTCTATAAAGAATCCCCCAGATTTATTGATGGCACATTCATCTTCTCTGGTCACATGTAGACATTTCATTGGTACTTAGACAAGTACTTTGGCAAAATGACAGTAGCAGTGCTGGCACCTCTCACCACACACATTAGTCTCAGATTGTGGTGGCAGCAGTTTCTTTCTCTCTCCTTTTTGTGGACTAGGGTCACTCTGGTACCACAGGGTATTGCTGTTATCATCAGCAGTGAGCATTCAAAAGGAAGGACACCAGAAACACAAAAGCATGTCAGGACTGAGATGGGGAAAGCTATGAGCATATTTTAGTGACAGTAGGAAAAAGCAGACAAGCTTCCAGTGCACAATGACTACATTTTACCCAAACTGCTTGCCAAATGCAGTCCTGTACACTGTCATTAACAGACTCCAGTCTTAATAAATGTCATTTGTGTAGAGCTTTTGCAGGCCCTGATTTGACACATACTGACATCACACAAGTCCTGCTTTGAGGAATTTCTGATTGAATGTGCTGATACAGACTGCATCCAAAGCTATTTCCAGAGGATTTTTGGGAAAATACTGCTTGCAGCAATAACCTGGACAAATGATGCATCCAGTATGGTTTATACATTACATAGCAAAAAAATACATGGAATAATTTGATTTGCTGCTATAGTTGAATCTACTCACTTATGCTATCAGCATAAAAACAACTCACACACACACACTTAGATGCACTCTGCATAGTTTTTTTGTGCTACTGTGCACGTGGCCTCTGAATTTTGGCTTGGCAATGTATGCAGCTTATTACCTAGAACCTCTTGTTAAGGCTATCAGCTTTATTTAATTATATTCAGATTTTAAATTCATGGCTTTGATTTTTGTGTCTTGATTCAATGCCACTGAAGTCAGTGGAAAGTTCTTATGGACATAAAAGGAAGTTGTTTGAGGCACTTTTGTGTGCCTGGTTTGATTTGACATTAAAGTTCTTTGAATATGTTCCCCGTATTTAAAATGGGTTTGGAACTGTCACAACGTACTGAATTGTTTTCTGAATGCAGAGAAGTGACTAAAGAGCACTGCTTGTGAGAGCCTGCCCCAGCTCTCACAGAGATCAGCAGGAGCTGTTTCATTTACTGCAGGGGAAGATGAGCTAGAGCTGAAAATCAGAATAACATTTACTCCAGGATTTATTCCAGAGAGTGAAAACCTAATATAAAAACCAGATGGTTTTTTTCCCATTCTGGGTCTTTATTGAGTTGGAGAGAAGGTAGGATCCCAGTGCTGGCCACAACTGAATGAATTTAGTTAAATGAAATCTGTGATTTTAAATTTCCAGAGTTCTGTGAAACTCTCCACTTTAATCTCAAAAAAAAAAAAAAAAAAAAAAAAAAAAAAAAAAAAAAGGTAAACAAACTGATTTTGAAACTACAGAGAAAGGTGGAAAACCATACATCCTAAGAGCTCAGAAATAAGAAGGGCAAGTCCCTCCTCACAGAATGATCTGTGGTAAAATGCTATGATTTTTAAATCAGCTTCATAATTTGGAGGACTGATTCACTTTGAAAGGCTTGGTGTCATTAATGCCTCTGTCTCACTATGCTGGATAGTTATTCTCTGGGCCATGATATTTCTCTCAACAGAATCAGCACTCCAGTAATGCCAGAGGCTGTCCAAAAAGTCAAATTTCAAAAGGGAAAAGTCATGCAAGCATGTTATCAAAATGAGTTTTATCATGAACTCATATACAAATGTATTAAATTGGGTGTTAAAGCTACAACATTAGTTTGCCTTGTTCTTTGTATAAAATCAAAGTGGAAGACAGGTTAGGAGACCTTCTGCAAAACTCTGTAAGAATGCACCAGATCACATTTTTTTTCTGGAGGGAAGCCTGTGTCATGTACAGAATACCATATATCTTTGGCAAATGGATGCTGTTTGGAATTCCAAGGCTCTGTTACTGATACAAGAATTATTACTGACAACCCTAATTCTGTATGTGATCTGCTGCCCATGGCTGTACCCAGATTTCTTCAACACAGACACTCTTGCAAGAGCAGCTATATCACATCCTGCTCATGAAATGCCTGAGTACTTTATCAGCTCTGCACACCTCCTTATCTTACTCTGCTCTGCTGTTCACAAGGAAAATTCTCGTTGTTTTCTCAGCTCTGAACATCTTCAGGACCTTCTCTCCCCTTTGTCTCCTGCAGTAGGTGAAACAAGCCCTACAGCCCTGTGAGATTTTAACAAGTGCCTGCTAAGGCCAGGAAAATCAGACATTCCTAATAGGAAGGATGCAGCCAGTGGCTGGCTGCTTTCCTCTTCTCTTAAAGCACCATTTTTCCACTTCTTGAGAAACCATTTTTACTTAATGAGATATGATCTTGCTAAAATGGCCTATTAAACCTCATGGGTCTGCCACATCAGATGTAGGAAGAATCTTTCTCGTGGAAAAAAAATTTCTTTTTTAAAAGGCCCTGCTTCTAAAAGCCAGAGGGGTTTTATAATTTTATGAATCCCCCAGATTTTATTTTCTTTTCTCCATTTTAATAACATGGATAATAAATAATTTAAACTTTAATCCCACAGATTACATTTGTAAGCTTTAAAATCTTAATTTTTCTTTGGAAACCCTTTGCATACATTACTGCTATGACTGCCACTGCTGGCTGTTTTTAATTCTGAATATTCACATAGCAGTTGGTTAGAAAATTCTCCTATTATTTCTTTTGTTGAAAGTATGTCAAGGATAAGCCTTTTAGTAGGGACCTTTATGAGTCAGTATTTAAAGACCAGATAAAAAAGCCATCATCATGCACAGAGAAAAATCAGCAAATAGCTACAAACACATTGGTCATGAATGAAATGAAAAGAAGAACAAACAACAACGTACCCAATTTCGTTTATCATCTGAGAACCTGTTCCAGTGCCACCTTTTAAGATGCTTCCCTTTCAACTGCATGTAACAATTTGATACCATAACCAAAGGCCAGATCTTGGAAGTGTTCACATGTAGGTATGTCCTAGGTTACAATGTAAAATTGTGCCCAAGGTGTGTATTCTATCCCCATGAGCCCTTGGAGCCAAGGTGGGGCAGTGTTTTCCTTATCTTCTGTTAACAAGCCCAACAATGCCTTGCCACATGGCTCATAGATAACTTCCTCAGGGAGTTATCTCTGGTTAATGGGCCATCAAGGACCCACTGCATGACTCATAGAATGAGATCATCCCATTGGGAGATGCTCTGCCTGGGGGAGGAGCCAAGCATTCCCACCTGGATATAATCCAGGGTCTGAGACCTCACAAGCAGCTTCTATCCACTGGACTCCCAGAGGAGACAAGAGCTACCAGACAGAATCACTGCTTTGACAAGAACATCTCATCTGGTTCCTCTGGATTCCTGGAGGAAGACTGGACCCTTCTCACCATCACTGGACCCTTCTCTCTCAGGATCATCTCTACTCCAACAGAACCACATCTGCCACTCCAGGAGGACTTACTTTTGGACTGCTTCAAACACCCTGACCAACAGGGTGTCAGGTTGTATTGTTCCATTTATTATATTTTTCCTTTTTTCCCTCTCTTCTCCTATTAAATTGTATCTCTGACTGGGAGTCTCACTGGTTTTGCTTTCAAACCAGCACAAGGTATTATCTCTGGAATTTGCCTGGGCTGAGATGATTGAAGTGATGGTGGTCCTGAGGTGTTCACTGGGCCAGTCATACAGCAGGGCAGAAGGGACTCACAATCATCTTAAGAGCAAAGAAACATCCAGGAGCAGTTTAAAAGAAATGAACACTCAGAGTGTGATGAGAAGAGAGATTTGCAGAGCTCATCCTTCATACTTAGCCTGACTGTGCTTTCCCTTTCTTTTGCTAAGGCCTTCTGGGATTCAGCTCTATTTTTGCCCTGGCAAGCTGCTCAGCTCTTTGGGCAGTTAAAGGCTATGATAATACAGTAACTTCATTAATAATTGGTAAAAGCATTTTTAGGGAGCACTGCAGCAATGACTGAAGGACTTGAATGAAGGAAGTGGGAGACAGTGCAGGAAAGAAGTGTGCACAGAAGAAAGGTACTTTATGGAAAGTGTGAAAAATGCTTTACTCAGAAAAATCTCTTTCAATAAATTGCATCCTCTGCTCACTTTCTCTAATACTGGAAAAATTTCCTTTTTTATCACTGCTTTCTGGGCTGAACCCTTTTATTTGTGAAAGAATGATTTATCCAGTGCTTTTGCTGTGACTCACATTTCATTTGGGGATCACAGCTTCTATGTGTCACCTTGATTTTGCTCTTATTGCAATTCAAATGTCTGCAAAGAGTTTCCTCTACTGCTGCAATGCATGGGACATCTATTTTCTGATCCCCATGATCACTACTTGTAAACTTGGGGCTCTAGTTTGATTTTTCACCGTTTATTTGATATTTTCTATATAATAAACCCATGTAAGTTTTTCCATATTTTGAAAATATACTAAGTATTTTAAGACTTCACATTTAGAAGGGCCTGATTTGCAATCAGTAAAAGTTAAATAAAGTTTAACCCTAGAAATTTATCACATTGTGACTGGGACAGAACTCAAATTTTGTGCAACATTCAGATACAGGTGAAAAGTTAAGACTGTAAATGTACCTGAGTCACAGGTTTGCACCCAGAGGAGAATTCTCACTTTCTTGAATGGAGAGAAAAAGGAAAGAGCAGGTCTGGATGCAAACCCTCATTTCCTTTTAGCACAACTGTGCCCTCAGAGTAACTCCAAAGGTTAACTGCAGGTTTCTTCATTAAAGCTGTTTCCAAGGGCTGGGATGGGCACCTGTATTTCCCATTTGGCAAATTTCTCTTTGACTCTTTGGGCTGTATGGGTCATTTGTTGCATTACAAACCATAAATCCCTTTAGAGCAGAGTTTTCTGCTCTAAAGTCAGGTATTTCCTTTCCTGTAAAAGCTTTCATGTGCACTTAGTGATGCTGCCTTGATAAAGGTCTCGATAAGATGATGACCATCAAGTATGCTGACAGGCTGACCCTATATAAATACAACTTACTCCCCTTCATTACTTACTATCCAGCTCTTTATGGAAAAAATGTTTTTCAGAGTCTTGGATGCTGTGTTGAATAAAAGGAAATAGAAAGGGAGATAATAGTACAGATAATAAAGGAGGAAAAATTTGCTGTGAGCTCTTACTGCCCAGAGAGGTAAACCAGAAAATAAAACACTCATCCTTGAAGGGATATGTTAAACTGTAACTTCTTAAGAAGATAGTTTGGAGAGCACAAAATGTGAAAGTTGTTGTATCTGTGGCATAAAGTAGTCCAGGGCTGGTCTCAGTGTAGATATCCTCCAAGAGTGAGTTACATTTATTTCTGTGGTTAAATAGCTGAAAGCTGATGGCCTAGGAAGAGGTGAAGCTGCTGCTCTCCTTCAGGCATTCACAATCCCCACAGAAGTTAATGACTGCAGGGCAGGTATTGCTCATGCAAACACTATGCAAACTACACCAAGGGTCTCTACCTGAAGTCAGAAAAGCTTAATCCAAAATTTGCATTCATTGGCTTGATCTTCAGATCCTTCCACACTCCTGCTGCATTTATTTGCTATTTAAACTATTTTTTTTTTTCTAACCAGTAGTACTTTCTTTTTTTTTTTTTTTTTTTACCTTCAGCCATACAGTTTTTCTATGTACACAGTGCTTAGGCTACAGCATGGCCCCAGTACTTACTCCATATGAAACTCTGGCAGCTTGAATGACTTGGAATATGCAAAAATATACCTACCTGCTTTAGCAAAAATCCTGCTTCTAATCCAGACTTGCATAAACTGCACCTCAAAATAGACTGATTAATAATTTGAATCACTGTTTTAGTTATGATTTAATACAGCAAATGGAAATTCCTGACTTGGATCATTTATGGTTTTCCATTTCCATGGGGTTTTTTTAACTCACAGAAGTAGTTGGATTCTCATTGATTAGTGTGTAGTGTTCATTTGCAGCAGAACATAGCCTTTATATTACATTGGGGCTTCTTTTTGCTAATCAGTAAGACATGTTCTTGTCATACACAATCACTTAGCATGGCATGCATTTATTCAGATTTATGTCTATATTTTATGCTAGAAAAAAGTAACTGCTATTAAGAGTCAATTTATTTTTGATTCCTGATTAGTGTTAATCTATGCTTACACTCAAATTGGAATTCAAATAGATTAAAAACATTCAGAACATTAAAGTAGTGCTTTACTAGCTGAATAAAATCAGCTTGAATACCCAGCTATGGGAATAAAAAGAATAAAAAGGCTTTTCAAAATAAATTTCCATTTAAACAGCCACCTTGTCTTTGTGAGATGGATGATTGTTCCTGGGCATTCCATCCTTCACACTGTTATGAAGGTAAGGTTATTTAGAAACTGGAGAGGATTAAGTTTCTTAGCTCCTTAGCATCTCACCTGTAAAATACCTCTACATGTGCCCTGTTTACAGCTACTAGGCTCTATTTCAGATGCAGTAGTGAATCTCCTATTGCTATTGCTGGGAAGACATGCGAGCTTCAAGACCACAGTGAAGCGTGTAGGAGCTCAGTGTTTGCAGTTTCTGATTTGTACCTATACTGCTCTGATCAGAGCCCACCCCACAAATTTAGCTGGCGCAGAAGTCCTCTTTGCTCATTACTTTGTTTAAACTTCACCTTTCCTCCTAGGATCACTCCTTGTAGTTATTCAGCAGTTAGACCCTTTTCTTTTTGCAGGTGCCTCCTCTGAGTCTTGACAAAAGTGGCAGATAAAAAGCTCTGCATTGCCTCCCAAGCTGACAAAGAAAGATGAGCAGGGAGCAGCTGCAAGGCACATAGGTGAAACTCCATCTCCACCTCAAGTTCTGAGAATACTTTCCCCTTCTCAAGGCAAGGCTCTTTCACAGACAATAACAGACTGTGATTTGTTTAAACCAACAACAAAGACTACGTCAGAGCTTTTTTTTTTTTTTTGTAGAAAATGATGGTTTACATAATATGATTTTATTATCATTTATATGGTTAATTGCAGCTTTTTATTGGCAGGGCTGTTTCATGCCACAGAAATGCTGTCTTTTGTGACAGCATTTCTCAATCAGACTTCTTGAAAGCTTGCACACAAAACACTTGCCATCATCTACAAGCAGAAAGATTGGCAGGAGGGTGTTCTGTGTGAGAAGTTCCTAATTGAGGAGTTGGCACCTCACACTGAACTGAAATAGCTTCAAGGGCATGCTGCAAATACTTTCCTATTGCCCAGACTTCTCAGTGGGCAGGGAGTTGGCAGGAAGCTGAGGCTGTGAAGGGAGGTTCTGTGGCCTGCTTAGTTAAGATCTAACCAGCATACGTACATATTTTACTGGCAGCTGCTGATGGCCTTGCTGGACCTCTGCTAGGTTTGCCAGATTACTTTTGCAAACAAACCAAGGATACCTCTACCTTCCAGACTGGTGCCTCTTTCTGGATAGTAAAAAAGATTTCTGACAATAGAGGAGTTCTCCTTTCTGTTGAAAGGGCTGATGCTGTCAAATAATGAGCATACACCCTACACTTGAAAAAATGGTCCATGTACCCCAAAGCCAAAAATCACACATGCCAGTGACCCTACTGTATTTCTACTGTAACTGCAACAAATGGACTGTGATATTGGAGATTGCTTTATGACTATGATGGCAAGGCTGGTGAGGCACTGGGAATAGATCACACTGGTAAAATAAGATCTCTTTGCTGTGGCTGATAGATACCTTACAGAAAAAAAAAAGAAAGGTTTTCATCTGTTGACCTTAGAAGATTAGAAAAATTATTAATGCTCAAAATATGTATTAAAATAAGTGGGTGCTGGTTTAACTCTGGCCTCATAGACTTGGCCAGAGAGGAGGAGCAAATGGGTTCAACCACAGCTGAGCTGCAGAAAGTGAGGCATGTATTTCACTGCCTTACACAAATGGGACTGGGAGCCCCTAATGCCTTCTTCAAATGCACCCCAGAACTGCCACAGTAGTCACATTAGCTAAACTGTAACAGCAGCTGAGTATTTTTTAAACAAGAGCATTTTGAGAGATAATTCTTCCAAGAATATAGCAGTGATAACTAGCACATAGGATACTATGAATAGGCTGGAATGTCTTTTTTGTCAGATTAGATATGGTGATGTACAATCATTTGTATTTCCAGCCCAGTACTCCTCATTAGTACTATACTTACTGGCTTTTTAAAACATTAAACAGATCCTTTTAGCACAACAGCTCACTTCATTACTTGGTGTTCAAATGTGATGGCATGTGCCTGGAGCACAGCAGGACCATCTCCATGCTACTTCACAAATACAAGCTGCCAAAGCTGATTTTGGACCCAGATCTCCTGACCTCGGTGGAGTCATTTGCAGCTAGCTCCACAGAGGAGAGACAGAGTGTAGCCCTGGTTCGTGCCTGAGATGTTTTGGTTTTCTGAAACTCTCTTCCCAGAGTATGCTGTAAACAAGAGACATCTCAGGCACGAACCAGGGCTACAACAGAGGTGCTCCAGTGCTTCATTTTAGGCTGATTCACGTGCAATGGCATATTCAGCCTTGAGATTGGCACTGCTGCTTATCTGCACAAAGGTGCATTGCAGAGCTGTTCCCAAAGGTTTAGAATGATACTGCTGTTAGTCTTAGTCCAGACGTAATACTCTAGAATATTGAACTCAGACTGAAGATTTAACAAATCACTTTATGGATGCATATGAGTTGTATGTGAGTGTTGACAAACAGCAGGAGAGTCACCAGCATCATTAAGGGTAAATGGCCTGAAGTTGAATCAAGGGACTTTCAGGCTGGATATTAGGAAAAATGTCTTAACTGGAAGCATTTTTAAGCACTGGAACAACCTGCCCAGGGAAGCTGTGGTGTCACACTCCCTGGAAGTGTTCAAAATACAAGCAGACCTAGTGCTTTGTTATATAGTTTAGTGGGCATCGTTGTATTTGGTCAAAGTTAGGACTTGAAGACCTTGAGGATTTTTCCACCCCTTATTGTTTCTGATTGTTCTGTTGTTCTACTCCTGAATTCTATTTTGCAGTCTTGCAAGGAGGTTCAAAATCCAAGGAAGAAATTTCTCATGCTGATCAAGAATTAAATGGAAACAGACTCCAACAGTTTGACAGCACCAACAGTAAAAACAATTGCCAGACACTAGAGCTACCATATGTGGTGTTTGTGTTATGTTTGGAGAAACTCTATCAGAGAAACAGCTACTTCACAGCTTTGTTCTCACATTCTCTTAGCACCTTGCAGTCTCCCAAAATCCTTGCTAGAGAATAAAAGTGTTTAATTCATAGCTACCCAACAAAAAACAGATGAGGTGTTCTCTCACTGTTCCCAGCATAATGCCACTGTAACATTTTACTGTCAGAATCTAAAACCACCTACTCATTCCCACACAAGAAATCAAAAACAAACTCATCCCACATGCTAACAATGCGTACAAAGGAAAAACTTAACTACATATTCCCAAAGACACACAGGCATTAACCACGTGCCAAGGAGAACTGGATGACCAAACATCCTTGAGGACTCAGACCACTAAGCCCTGCTCTTTAGTGAGGATTCAGCCCCACTTCAAAGGACTCTATGTGTTGTCTTCTAAAAGATGCCTTGATTAAACAAGGTCTCCCCAGACAGCATCCTGCCTATGAACAACGAGAAAATACAAGATTGATTTTTTTTGCTTCTCCACTGTCTTCTATCTGGCTGGCAGAATTAGGGTGGAAGCTAAAATTCCCAGCTGACATGGTTAGAAAAATATGCCACAGCACTTCAGAAAGAGCTGCCTGCTAAGCTGCCCTTTGGAATTCATGGCCCACCACAAAAACAGCAAGGCAATTATGTGCCCATACCTAAAAGTCACCAGCTGGAATTTGCTTAAGTGGACTACAATAAAATATGGATATGTAGTTGTGGAGAGCCATTCTCCTCCAGAGCTGTCCCTTTCCTCCACAGAAATGCTTCTATATCCTGAAATTAGGACTCTCTAATACATGAAAATGTTATGGGGCCTTCTGCAGAATCCAAAGAAGAGGACCAACCGGTATTTGTTTAGCCCTCAAAAAACATTTTAAATTCTTTTCCTTAATGGGAAGCATTTTTCTAAAACCACTTTGAGAAGGGTTGAATGATAGACTGTACCATGCAATGAAGTACCATGCAATGTGTATCAGTGCTGCACTTTCAGCCTGTTTTGATGCATCAAAATTGCTCAGTCACCAGTTAGCAGGCTGCCTGGTTCCTCCAGTCAAGGCAATTTATTTACCACTAGCTAGAAATTCCAGCTCAGAAACAGTTCCCCACTTTTTGAAGGGAACACAGAACCAACAAGGTAATACAAAAAAAAAATCATCTTCTATTGTATCACTATATACCCACTAATGGCAAATTGAATTTTTATTAAAATTTTACTGGAAAGAAACCTGCAGTAACAGTAAATCAGATGGTGATGGTATATAAAAAATACCACTTGTTCTCACATTTTGCACCTTACACATAGTGTGCAGTACCTTATTACACACCTTGATGTGAGCACTCATTCTCAATTAAATAAATTTAATGGGAATTAGTCCCTAACTACCTTTAGATATTTGTACCTCTAAACCAAATAAGGAGCCTCTGGGAGAATGAGGTACTATACTGCATCAAGAAATGCAACAAAATCTGGCTGTTAATTTGAATTTGAATCAAAATTTTGTCTTCTATAGATTTTGGTGTTTTTTTCCTATCAGATTATTGATTTATTCAGCATTCCTAGTTTTACGAATACAACATTTTTCAAATGCAAATATACTTTCAGATATAGTTGTTCTTCAAAGCACTGTAATCCTGTTGAGCCATCTTCTTGACAAAATGCCCAACAACAAGCTGGATATGCCTTAATCTTTGGCAGAACTGGGATAATATATCATAGCCCATATGTGCTCAAGTAAGAACAAATTGAACTGATAGTTTATGTATGAAATGTTCAATCAATGTCAAAATTCCTGTCTAATCAATGCTGAAAGCTGACCAGTTATACAGAGGAAATGTTTACACAAAGAAAACAGATGCATAGCCTGAAGTATTAAGTGCTTGCCATATATAGTCACATACTGGAAAGGATTTGAAACTTTTAATTATTTGCTTAAGTAAACATTTACTTTTAAAAAAAAGTGTCCCTGGCCCCCAGGTTTTTTTCTGAAAAAAACCAAACCAAAACACAACACAATCTTCAGAAATATTTCATAGAATAAAAAGGCATGGAGATTGCAAGCTGGTTTATAATCTTAATATTTGCATGATCATTTGTTTTCAATTCATAAGATAAATAATTTTAAAAGTTTTCTCTTTTATAAAGAATGTGACAGTCTTTAAAAACTTTTTTTTTTTTTAATTCATGTGTCATAATACCTGGTCATCTATTTTTCCCTCAGTGCAACTACCAGTACTGCACTTACTCAAAGTTCACCAGTAACAAATGCTTGTATGTTACCCAGGAAATCTGGATCCCCTCCCCCGAAAAAGGGGGGGAAAGGGTTGCAAATATTAGCAGCAAAAACTTGAGAAATAAATTGCATTTGCTGTTCTCTACAAAGTTTTCCTAGAAGTTTTCAAAAGATTCACTAACATAGTTCACTGTTTGTACTGTTTTAGAATTTGCCACAGAAATGAAATTTGAATACTTTGACTTCTAGAACCTGAATTCTGCTGCCCTCACTAGCAACACATTTTTCTTCAGCTACTGCCAGGAGTTTCTCTGCCCAGTGCCTCCACAACAGCACTGCAGGATGCCACATGGACTGAGTACATGATGCCTCCTTCTTCATCTCCAGGGCAGCCCTACCAAATTATGTAAATCCATACTGGTTTACTTACCTGTCCACAATTTCTAAGCTAGGCTGGGAAATGTGCCAGATTGGCGAGTCTCTGAATTTATATTTCATATATTCTGTTGATAAGGCAGCAATTAGTGTTGCTAATATCTTATTATCCAAACAAAAATCTATTTTAAGGTAGAGCAACTCAGTCACAGCTTCAGGCTCACTTCAAATACAGGCTGACAACACTTCATAAACAAAATACACCTGATCTTTTGAAGTTTCTTTGGAACTCTAATAAACAAACCAAACCAATCTGAAAATCACTAGAATAACTGTTTCCTTATATAATTTATTTTTTACTTCTCACCCTTTAGGAAACAATGCTTTTGAAAGCCATAAAATGAAAGCTCTTCATCACTGAAATGTCACATCATCACCTTTTCAAAAGCCTCCCACAGAAAGACAGACAATGTAAGATGTCAGAGTAAAGTCTGCTTAATCCAATTAGCATTTAAATATTTTAATCAATAAAAGATGACAATTGGACTGGGCTAGAAGCCAACTCCCTGAGAGCCACGCCTTTTGTCACACATAGTCTTAATTGCACTGCTGTGTTACTGAACAGTAGTAAACATATCACAGCAGTAAATACCCATGACACAATCTGAGAGCTGCATCAACTTAAAACCTTTATTTTCTATGGCAGCAAAAGGAGCAACCAAAAATCAACTGCAAGTAATGATTTCCTGGAGACTGGGCTGGTAATGATATATTTAAGATGCATGTGATGGGACCCATTAGCCAGTAGAAAATGGCAAATGGGAGTTCTGTGTGTTTGCATGTGACCTGAAACAGTTAACAATACTGATATTGAATCATCAGCACTGTGATGGCACAGAAAACAAACCCTCCTCAACATTTGTTTTCCCAATGGCACTTGGCAGATGAGCACACAGCAAGTGCATTTGCTGGAAGTGCTGATGCCTAATGAGTCACCAACATTGCAAAGTTCAGTCTTCATCTTTTAGTGCAGAGAGAGCCAGAAAGGAAGGAGGAGTTTTGAGAAGTTTTCCACTAGAAAGCCAGTCTGGAAATGGGTGCCTGATTAGGTGGTTATTTGGTCACTGAGTCACCGGTGCCTGAAAAAATCTACTTGCTGGTTATCACACTTGCTGGTTATCACAAATGAATGGCATCAAGGCAAAAAATCAAATGTCAGTAGTGTCTTCCTGAGCAAAAAGTAACCTTTTACTAGCAATACCCACATGGAGAATACTTCATCCATCTCTTTCTTCAGTTGCTTTCCACGTTCTTTGAACACAGCTTTTCCTGTTGCCCTTAAATGCAAGTGAGCACTCCCTGACAACAGAGCACTTGCATTTTCTGCATTAGCCAGACATGAACACATGTTCTGCAAAGTGAACTATGACCCCTCCCAGAAAAGTTGATAAAAAACCAGTTCCTGATGAATTTCAGATGACAGCTTCATCCATAAAATCACACATCTGGGAGGAAGACAAGCAGTTCAAAACCAACTGGTCTTCATGAGAGGCACAGCTATAACTCCCACAAAAAGAAACATGGGTTTGTTATTTTTAAGGCCTGCCATCAGTCTTTCTCATATTACCCAACCAGTTCTGCTGATTGGAAAAGCAAAAATACTTTGCTTAATAGCAAACCTCACCTATGATGCAGCAACATTTTCATTCTCTCATGACATTCAGGGAGAGTTTTCCTGTCACCACTATTCCCTTTTACACCTGGCCACATTTAATTTCTAAACCAGTGATCTAGTGAGAAACTCTTAAGCAAAGGAGATATGCTCATGATGCCATGCTGGACCAGTGCTCACTGAATAGACAGTTCTATTGAGCAACTGTAGGTCAGTGCCTGGGGAGCAATATGCCAAAAACCACGCTTGGATTTTCCAACATCCAAAGCAAATGACAGAAAAAGGTCCATCTTTAGGCTGTATATACTCACACAAAATCAGAAAGCCCAGCTCCAATGCAGGAAAAGCAATGATTTGTCGAGGGGATTTCTAAAGACTTTGGGAGCTCCAGAATACTACCCACAGCATAGAGGCCCTGTCATAAACTAAATTTTGTCATTATAGATGTAAACAGCTTGTGCTCTTGGCTATCATCTTTCAGTGAATAATGAATCACTCATGCAGGGGAATCTTGTGTATCTAGGAAACTTTGTATTGGGAAAATAAAGCAACATGGTTCATTGCACTACTTTGAACAGCTGTGTTTCAACTTCTACACGTAGCTTTAAAGATCACTGATAAATACCAATACAGCCATCCTTGCCCAGAACTGCAGGGAGATTGGCAGAGGGGCATGGCCTAAGTGTCTTTGGGTGGAGCAGAACTGGAAGAGTTGTACAACCTGAGCCACTGCAGAGAGAAGGGCTGATGATAGGAGTGATGCCAGAACAAGCAGGTGTAACAGACTTGCCATTTGTGCATCCCTTATTTTGAAAAAAAAATTGTATATTATATATATATATATATATATATATATATATATATATATATATATGGCACAAGTCTGGGCCATTTTCAAGAAAAACTGAATGCCTGAATGCCTGAATGCAAAGTGGTCAGGAACATCCTTGTATAGAAGATGAACTCTTTCTGGTTATTATTCTGCTGATGAAGGAACAAAATGAACCAAAGAGGGAAAACACCACCACCATCACATTTCTACAAGTAAACAATTAAAACAGTCTCAATGCTTTGGAACAGTATTGCCAAATGATCATTCTTGGATGGTCCCAGCTTCTGCAGCAGGAAGAGCAGGATTAAAAAAATAAAACAACTTGGGAAACAATGGGAGAACACCTGACACAAGGACCCTTTAACAGTTCCTGTTTAATTTTCATCTGATTGGCTTCTCTAGTTACAATGACCTTATGTAGCTAATCTGTTCTCTTAGTGCTCTGCACCAAAATGTTGCTTACACTTAGCTCAGTAATAGTTCTGGACAGTGAACACACAAAGGAACAGCAAGGACAGTATAAGAATTCAGCAGTACTGAGGAAAATTCTAATCCTAAATTTGGCAGCACAAAACTCTTATGTAACCTGTGATTTAGAGGACAGGCTGATCATCTGGGAATATTACTGTGCTCTATCTCAGTACATTAAACAAAATTGGCAATTTTCCACTACAAATTTTCTTTTGTTTTTCACTGCATGATGTCTCAGGAAAGATATCCCATGCTTACAAAACATTTTTAGCATCAACAATATTTTTTTTATGACAATTCAATTATACTGAGGGTGTATATAAGTTTAATAGCTACCCTTAAGTGCTTCTCTGCCAAGGCTCCTTGAACTGTGGTAGATCTCTGAGGTTCACGAGATGGATGGCTTGTGATCTAAATTTAAAGCAGTAAGACTTCAAAATAATGCTTGGAAAATGAGCTTTTCTGAAAGTTGAGCATTATATCAGCAAATTTTACAGATCTCTGGAGCTGATACTCTCATAAAGCTGAGGAGCTTTGAGAGCTACAGATGAAAGATCCTGGGCATGTAAAAACCACTAGAAAAACAGAAGGGTTTGTATCCACCATGAAAAAAACCTCACCAAATCAAAACCTGTCCTTTTACAAAAAAAAAAAACAACAGATTCTAACATGCAAAAGCAGCTGTCCAGTAATAGAACACAAATGTACAAAAGCTAAATTCACAAAATAATTATGAACCAAGCATCACATTATTTAAATTCCTGTTGTTCAATCTCCAATACTTCCTTCAAAAGGAGGTATTCATTCAGTGCCAATATTTATAGAGTGCAATAAACATTCAATTCATGCAAATTCACTCAAGAACTATGAAGTCATGCTTTTGAAATAGAGATACTGGCCAGTTTTAGGAAGAGAAGCTTTATTCACAGAATAATAAAACTCTACCAGTCTTACAGCACATATCCATAAAGGGTGAAGAGTTCAGGGATTTTTGGAGAACCTGCCACCTGAAATTGTCACACACTGCTGACAAGATTTGCTGCAAAACTTGAAGCCAGTTACAGACATTTTCTTCTCACCCACATTAAGGCTGTGTCATAGAAATATACACTAATATGGAATCCCTTGATGTGTTTGGAAACAAGTGGCCAGCACCAAGCTACCACCAGCTAGCCAACCCATGTACCTCCATGCAGTTGTTACAGTAGGAGAAGCTTTTACAATAAAAAGCAGCAGCATTCCTCTCTTCTTTTGGGAGGCCCAGCTCATTCCACTATCCTGACCAGCTTCTCAGCAAATATAAAACACCAAAAATAATTACCTCTTTAGCAACTGCAGGAAGCCAACACATTTAAACAAGAAACTTTGGTGATAAATGCTTAACAATGGACAGTTAAGGATGATAGGAAATGTCAGACAATCCCCTTCAGAGGGCCACTTGCAGCACAACCACAGCATGGCAGGAAGGCAACAGCAAAGAGGATAACTGTATGCCCAGTGTTCTTCCTTTTGCCCCATAGAAAGAACAGCAATTTTTTCAGTTTCCATTAGCCATGCAGTTTCCTCTGTAATCATGAGAACAAAAGGAAACCCAAACCAGAGTATCTGTTCATAGGGAAATTCCTATTGATAGTTTTTCTGTTACAGTTGAAAGACAGTTGCAGAAGCATGAACTTGCCAAGAGGAGGTTGCAGGGAGGAGTAAACACTTAAATAGGTCTTGTAAATACTTCACCATGAATTAAGAATGAATAATTCTTTGCCTTAAATTAAGAATGAATTAAAAATTAACCATAAATTAAGAATGCATAATTCTTTTTTCTTAAAATACATGCAAAGGGAGCAATTATTATGCTCCATAACAGAAACTGCTTTAATATGTAGCAACTAAGCAAAGGACAAAAGAATTGCAGAGCCACAGTCAGCCTCTCATGTTCAGAGACTAACTTCTTGTATCAAAGCAGAGCTGAAAAGCAGGCAGCTTGCTTTGATCTGTTAAATTTGACATGTATATAAGCAATTGCATCATAGAATTCACACCAAGTATTAAAAAAAATACAGACTAACTTAGAAAATTATGAGACACAGATATTCAGAAATTTTTTATTGCCTTGGGCCACCTGATACCATTTGTAAAGTCTTCTTGGAGACCTAATGCCTGTGCTGGTTTTGGATGGAGTTAGTTTTCTTCACTGTTAGTGGCCTTTTGGGGCTGCGTTCTGGATTTGTGCTGAACACAGAGCTGATAACACAGAGATGTATTTGTTATTGCTGGGCAATAACAAAAAAAGATCCAAGGCCTTTTCTGCCTTTTGTACTGCCAGTCTGGCAAGGAAGCTGGGGCTGTCTGGGAGGAGACACAGCCAGGACAGGTGACCCCAGCTGAGCAAAGGGACAGTCCAGACCATGCTCAGTCTATAAAGTGGGAGGAAGAAGGAGGAAGGGGGGACATGCTGAGTGATGACTTTGTCTTCCCAAGAAACTGTAACAGGTGGTGGGGCCCTGCTCTCCTGAAGATGGCTGAACCACGGCTGCCTGCCCATGGGAAGTAGAGAATTAATTCTTTGTTTTGTTTTCCCATTAAACTACCTTTATCCCATAAGTTTTCAAACTTTTACCCTTCCAATTCTTTCCCCAGTCTTGATGGTGGGTGAGTGAGGGAGCAGTTCCATGGGGCTTGGTTGCTGGCTGGGGCCAAAGACAGAATTGGCAGGGCAAGACATCAGATTTCACTAGCTTAACAATTTGTGATTTAACCAACCATACTGTAGGCAGAAACAAAACACAACAGGACAACTGCACGAAAATCTGAAGAGCAAGGTCATAATAGTTCGGGATGAGAATAAGTATAAATACTTATAGGCATACAATTAAATGGAGATACTTTAATGAGGTGATGCAAATTCAAATTTTATACATCTACAAAACATTACCACGAGGTAAGCAGAAGACTTGTGATAGGGAAAAAAAAAGGTATTCATCTCAAAGATCTGTGTTCTGAGAGTAACATAGTTTCAACCTATCCACTTGGATCTTCTTCTTCCCTTTGAACTGTCTCAGTTGCTGAAAGCTATTACCTTTAAATACCAGTTAATATTAGTGCTAAAACAATAATCAAATATTATATACATTTTAGGGAATCAGGCTGTCTTTACCTCTCATTCTAAGTAAACACACTATCTTCCAGAAAGTAATATTCACAAATCATTTTAGAGAAAAGTTACTGTACAAAGACACAGAAGCTAAAGGTCATAAAAAAGACTAGTCAGTACAACTAGACAGACGTTTGCTTGTAGTTCTTTGTATCCAAGACCTTCTTGCCACACATTGAGCAGATGCCTGTAAGCACACAAAGTGTGTAAATTATTTTAAAATCATTAAAATCTTTCCTCAAAAACAGAGTTTCTATGTTTTTGTAAGGATCTTTTTCAAAAAATTGTTCAAATGAGATCTTATTGGCAATCTATCTGGCATTCTCAGACATGTTCTCAACAGATAGTACAAACTTAGAAGTAATATTGTAACTCCTAATAGAGATTAATATGCAGTGTGTGTGTAATCCTTCCACTAGAGAAAATAAGCTCTATTTTGAGAGTATTATCATTTACAATACTGCTGGAAGCTTCTGTACTTTGCTGGAATGCCTGAAAAGAGCCAGACAAGGCTCACTTCTGACAGAAAGGTAAACATGGTGTATTGATAATTGTTATAAGTCCTGTAGCCAAATGAGGCCTGAGATGGACAGAAAGGAGCAGGGCTAGGAAAACACAGTCACCAACAAACTGACTGCTAAATGGGGCATTAACAGGTGGGATGCTTCAGAGAACTGGGAAAGTTTAGAATATGTTTTCATAGAATTAAGGGTGAATTGGTGTTCACTGTTTTTTACTCCTGCTCCATAAATACCATGGAGTGTAAATACACTCCACTGTATTTATGCAGCAGGAGTAAAAAACAAGGAAGTGATGAACACTGATGTCCCAAAGGACTTTGTCCTAAACTCCAAGAACATCAAGTCAAAAGACCAGAGCACCAAAACACACACAAGTTTGGCAGAGGGGTGGGTTGTCTCAATCTTTCCCTCTCCTTTCAAAGCAGAGAGGTGCTAAGTCTTTAAATCTGGTAGGACCACACCAATATTTACAGAAACATTCACCAACAGACAAAAAATGCCAAGTGGCATCTACTCCTGCTTTCCCCAAACTGTGTGCTTCATACACTGACATAATTACTGGACAGGTACCCAGCAGTCCATTAGGGAAGAGAACAGCAGGGAATGTGCCACATGTTTTACTCTGGAGACCAAAATGCAGCCCACTAAATACTGATTTCAGGTCTAAACTGAGGATTAATTAACTTGAGATTGCCTCTCAATTTCAGAGATATGCAACAGCTGAAGCACTGAGCTGTAGGACTGCATTTGCTTCAAGAAATATGCCCTAATGACATCTTTGATGGTTAGAGCTAGAACCTAAAGCATTTAGAAAATTTTTAATTTTATGAAGGTAACAGGTTCGACCTGGAAGGATACACAAACAGACAAAGTTCAAATCCTGAAGTCCAACCAAAGCAGACATAAATTTAAGAAAGAGTAGAAGGTTCTACTGTATGGGGTTCAGGCAGCCACCTGAGGAGGACCTAGCAGGCAACATTCCTACAGCAGGCTGCTAAACCACTGACTCAGAGACCCAGCACAGACTTACTGAGCAATTAATTTCATAAACAAAGCTTACTACTGGCTAGCTGTAGCTCTACATCTAAAAATCAGTTCACCTCATGTGCTGTAAGAACTCCTTGGCATCAAATCATGGAACTGACTTCATAATACCTTGTTTTCCATCCAGGAATTTTAGATTTAGCTATTATAAATAGGGGAGAGGAGAGAAGGGACAAGAAAAGGGTCTGTAACAAGTAATTGAGTCTTATAATACATGGGGGTTTTTAGCTAAGGAAAATCAAACTTGTTAGATGACAGTTCTCTATGCAATTGCCAAGATTAGGTTTGGAGTTATTTTTCCAAATGCTCTGCTTCAGATACCAGAAACACTCTAAAAGCAGAAGACTCACAGAATGACAAAGGTTTAAAAAATTTCCTTCAGACAGAGTCCTGCCCCACTCAAAACAGCCAACTTGGATAAGGCTGGCTCAGGACTGTTCAAGTCATGCTCTGAATGCCTCCTGTAAAGATTCCACAACCTCTGAAGGTACCTGTTGCTAGAATATTTGATCGTTCCCAGACTGAGAATTTCCTTTCCTTGAACATAATTAGAATTTTCCACATTCTAACCTGTGCACACTAATTCTTATTCTATTACTGTGTACCTAAGAGTCTGACTCCATGTTCCCTGTGCCTGCCTACCAGCAGGTGAAGACAGCAACTAAATCTCACCTCAGCCTTCTCTTGATAAATACAAACATGAGTGCTGTACCTCCTCTCTTGCTCCAAGCCAGACTGGGGTATTTTGGCATCCAGTGAAACTCACCTTTTTTATAGGCACATCCTTGACAATAGTGGGATCCTGGCTGATGGACAGAACTCTTGCAAATCCGACATATTGCAAATTTGTTCTTTCCATAAGGATCAAACCTGGGAAAAAGGAGAAGTATTTTATTTATACACCTTGAAATGAAGTATTTTTTTCTGCCTCATCCTAAAAAGTCTAAGCCAGAGGGTGCAGTCAGCAACTCCAGCAAAAACTGTAATTTAGAAAAGGAACATAGAATTATTGTTAATGGGCTACACAAAGTATGCAGAAAAGCTCCCACTTTTGCCATTAAGAGACAATTCTTCCATCACAACTTCACGAAAGCAGAACTAAAATGTTTATTTTTATTAAGATACTACATGCCTTTGAACCTAAAAAACCTTCCAGCAGCATCTTGTCCCCTTGCAAACAGAAAGTCCTGCAGACATGAAGGAAATGCTCAAGAGATTATCCTGGCAACATTAGCACAGAAAATAAGTACTCTCAGCTTCTCTCCTACAAAAGCATCAAATCCCAGCAGTTCCAGTGAGAACTGCAGTAAAACACTTGCCCAGACTATACGACTGAGCAGAAAGCACCCATGAAATATGTATGGACATATTGTTACTGACTAATCAAATAATCCCCACAATTTTAATTTATTAAGTGTATTTTGGACAAGTTTGGAGTGGTTGCCCAGGTATGCAGGAAGCAGGCTTCAGTTAGTTTGCTAACTGATGTTTTTAGCCAAAATCAGTGTCAAGTACTAACCTTGCCTTCTTTGAGGTCAATGCCTTGTTTTCATTTAGTTTGCGACCACCGCTTTCTACAAAATAAATTTAAAAAAAATCAGTAAATGAATAAATTTCCCCATTCCAAGCATATTTAAAAAAAAATCTTCATTTTTACATGAAGATTTACAGCTTTAGGCATATGCAAATACATACATATGCAAATAAAGTCACAAAGAGAGATAAAATATTCAGCACAGCATTAGGGGCAGGGTAACAGAACACTTTATACTCCATTTAAATACTCTATGTATTGTCCTCTGATACAAGAAGGAAAAAAAAACAGAAAACAAAACCAGAAAAATTCAGTACTGGAGAGTCCTGGACAAATACATTCCCAATGCATTAAATCAGCATGGGAGGGAAAGTACATGACTTAATATTTAACCTGATTAGTAATATAAAGTTTTGGTCTTAAGATGGTAACATAGCTCAGGTGCCCAACTGGCTTGATAATACATCAAAACCACGTTGCTAACCAATTGCTGAGGTTACCTGTAGTGTTTCTTGCACCATCTTTCCATGTATCAGGAGTGATCACCGTTCCAAGCTTCTTCTCACCTACACAGGGACACATTACAAAGGAAAAATAATCTCAGAAGCACAGAGTCAATTAGGTTGGAAACGCCCTCTGAGATCATCGAGTCCAACCCGTGACCGAACACCGTGTAACCAGACCATGGCACCGAGTGCCACATCCAGGCTTTCCTTAAACACCTCCAGGGATGGTGACTCCACCACCCCCCTGGGCAGCCCATGCCAATGTCCAATCTCCATGACTAGGAAGAAATTCTTCCGAATGTCCAACCTACAAGTCCCCCGGCCCAGTTGAAGGCTGTGTGCTCTTGTGCTGTTGCTGGTTGCCTGGGAGAAGAGGCCGATGCCCACCTGGCTGCACCCTCCTTTCAGGAGGGGGAAAAGACCATCCCTGAGCCGCCTCCTCTCCAGACTAAACAACCCCAACACCCTCGGCCGCTCCTCATCAGACCCGTGCTCCGGACACTTCCCCAGCTCTGCTGCCCTTCCACGGCCCCACTCCACCACCTCAATGTCTTTTTTACAGTGAGGGGCCCGCAACTGAACGCAGCACTCGAGACGCGGCCTCACCAGTGCCGAGTACAGGGGGACAATCCCTTCCCCGGTCCATCTGCTCACGCCATTGCTGATACAGGACAGAATCATTTAAACTATGCGCATTAACGCGCTTCACAGGCGGAGAGCGCCAGCTCACACAGGGGAGAACGCCAGCTCACACAAGGCCCTGCCGGGAACCGCCACCCACGGCCCGCCCTGAGCAGCCCGAGCCCCGCGGCTGCTGCTCCGCTCAGGGCGGCCCGAGCTGCCGGCGGGCAGGGCAGGGCAGGGCAGGGCAGGGCAGGGCAGGGCAGGGCAGGGCCCGGCGGGTCCCGTACCCCCGAAGCCCCGTACTCACATTTGTCGCACACCATGGCGGCCCCTGGGCAGCCGCCACAGCCGCTTCCGGCACCGCCCCGGACGCGCCGCCGGCCGGGCCCCGCCGCCTTCCGCTGCCGGGCGGCGCCGCGCGCTCCGCGGTAAGAGGCGCTGCGGGCTTTGGGGGTTTGGAACAAACCACGTTCCCCGCCCCAAAATCCTCACCTGCGCCCCCAGCCTGGGCCCGGAGCTCGGGGAGGGAGGAGGCTGCCCTGCGGCGTGTCGGTGACGGGGCGGGACGCGGGTGTGTTGCAGGTGCCGCTGGCCGGACACCATGAGGGAGGCGGAGATCAGGAGGCTCCTGGCTGCCAACCTGCTCTGCGCCCTGTCCGTCCTGCTGGCCGCCGTGCTCCCCGCTTTCTTCCTGGACGGATTCAGCGTCCTGGGAACGCACCTCACCTGGCTGTGCGTTTGTTCTGTTTGTGTTGCTACCCTTAATATAATCTTGCATTTAGTCCTTAAACCAAATCAGTCTCCTAAGAGACGTTCCTTTGCTCACAAGGTAAGATATATATATATTTTTTTAATTCTTAAGTTGCTACCAGACAATACAGAGGGGAAGCAATTTCTCTGAAATAATCAAGTGAGAAAGAAGACAAATTTTGATGGTGAATTCTGATTTTCCATTAGTGAGTTGAGTGTAGCACCTTTTGAAGCAAATTTTTCAGTACTTTCACGATGTTAAGGTTTCTCTACCTGTAAATAACCTGTTCAGGTGAGTGATTCTATGCTTTCCTGTTTCTTGTCAATGCAACGTTGTTTGCAGTCCCAAGAATTTGCATGGTGGCAAAACCTGGCAAAATTAA
Organism: Phylloscopus trochilus trochilus; assembly: GCA_016584745.2. NCBI lineage: Eukaryota > Metazoa > Chordata > Aves > Passeriformes > Phylloscopidae > Phylloscopus > Phylloscopus trochilus. Next base: position 18,842,126 of record WQNJ02000039.1, on the reverse strand, counting down.
ATGGCACAGAACTCATTTTGTAGCCCAGGCCTGGCTCATTTTCTAGATAAGTGGATATACCGAGAAGAAATGTCATCACACGTTTCTCGTGTGTAGCTGTAAGTTTGTAATAACATTAAAAGAAAAAAAAAAACCAAAACCATTCAGAATCTGACACACAAAAGCGATACTGTGCTATATTTGAACCATTTTTTAAAAATCACATGGCAAAGTATTTAAATGGCAGCACTTCCTTGTATGATGACATTTGCATATAGAAGAATCTAAAGTTGGGAGAAACTTTCTGTAGTTACAGTTTGCAACGGGGAGCGTTAAAGGTGTGAATCCCAATGAAGTGCTTTTGAACAGAGTGATTCTGGAGCAGCACAGGACCTGCCCAGCAGTGGGGGAATACCCCTGAGTTTTGGAGTCAGCTGCATAGTCTTGTGCTCCTGACTTGCTGAGCCAGGCAAGATGCAGTGCTCTGAAGTGGTTCTTTAACATTTAAGTAGTCGTCCTTGCAAGCATATCTTGGTATGCAAAGCTTCTGTCTAGTTTTGCTGACTGAGGAGGATGTGGAATGCACAAAGCCGTGATGGAAAGCAAGTATTGTAACCGTCTGTGATTTAAAAACGAAGCACACTTCATGTTCTAGGTCCCAGGAAATAAATATAGGAAGGAATAAATATAGAAAAATAAGGGTTCAAAGGAAAGTTATGGATTTTGCATTGGTGACCTGATCAGAGCAGACCTAACCAGAACTGTTTATCAAGTGTTTTTGCTTCTACATGATATAGTGAGTACCCAGAAACTGTTGTTTAAGTTAATAGAAAATTATGTGTTTTGCAGACTTTTAGAAAGTTATGGCTATTTCTCCAATACATTCAGAATTTAGGATGCCAAGTTCAAAATGTAGTTTTTCAGTTAATGTAATTTTGATTCTCTATGCAGCAGACTTTTTTATGTTGTATGCTTTCTTGTTTTTAATTTTTTTTTCACTTTTTATGAGAGTTGCTGTTTAATGAATGGATATGACAGATGTAAGACAGAAGTGTAAAAGTATTCAATAAAATTACTTCTGGTTATCTTGTAATCTCTGGTTATAGTTTTTGTATGTTTGCCCTGTTTAATGGGGTGCAAGAAAAAAAAATTGTAGGTGGGGTGTGATCTTTTTTAAATTAATTATTTAAAGTATTAATATATGGAAAAGTCTTTTGAAATATCCCGTGCTATCATGTTGTGCTGCAACTGAAATTAAAGAAGTAATTAGAGTACAATGCTGTTGATAAGATACAGATATGTGTTGTTTATGTTCTGTTGTGAAGCATTATTCTGATATTTCATTGCTCTTTTTTAGATATCCAGATTTCTAAAATGCTGTATATACTTTTTCATGTCTTGCATACTATTTCATGCGATTATTGTTCTTTATGGAGCACCTCTCATTGAGTAAGTCAGAAGACCCTCTCTTTCTCTAAACATTCTTAGGGGCAGCTCTCCTTGCAGGTGTTGGTATAAGTACTTGTGGATTTTCTGGTACACTGGAAGTTAAGGCATAAGTTCCTAGCTGGGGGGAGAAGGGTGGCTGTTATAGCTTTCTCTTGCTTTTGGGGTTGTTTTTTTGTTTGTTTGTTTGCTTGTTCAGTTGGTTTTTTTGGAAGCCTCCTCCTAAATGAGACTTCTGTGAATAAAAGTTGTAAGACAGTTACAAATAACTCCTTTTGCTTTAATTTTTATGTTAAACGTATGGGCACAAACATTTTTTGGAGTTTCATTTAGTCACTTTCCCTATAAGATTCTAAACCACACATGTGGCATATCTTTCATCCTTTTGATATTAGTCTTTTAACTTCTATGAAAGCTTAAAGAAAAAAGTTGAAGCAAACTTGGGTTTTGAGAGCTACACTAAGTTGCTGACTAACAATAGTCTCATGTAGTTTGGTTTCCTAGTTGCTGTCACAACATCAAACTGGAAAAATAAATGGAATAATGAAGTAAATATCCGAGCATACTTCAGTTTAGAACCAATGATCTATGTATGGCACACCTGTGGATTTTAAAAATGTTACAGGTATCAGGCATTTCGAAAAATTACTACATCCCATTCTTGAGATAACAGCCTTCCAGCTCCCTTTACTGTTCTACAGAGTAAGAAGAAAACATTTTATTCTCCTAAATGAGGTTTGAGAAAGCACACATGCTTTCACAAGTTGAGTTAGAGAGGCTTTTTTCTTCTTAAATCTTGGAACTTCTAGAACATTAGCAACCACCTCACTTAATTTTTTAATATTCTTTTTCTTTTTGTAGGTTAGTGACTGAGACATTTTTGTTTGCAGTTCTTCTGTCTACGTTTACTACTTTACAGTGCTTGTGTTTGCTGGGACCAAACATACAGGCATGGATACGGGTATTTAGTAAAAATGGGTAAGTTCCAATATAAAGTTTCTGGTATTTCTCTGAATAGAAATGGGCAGAGTTGATGTAAACAATATATAGTGGAATTTTTTGTAAAGAAAAGAAAACTTCCTGAATGATGGGTGGTTATTTTTTTTTTATTTGTGATTACAGACATATACAAGCTTTTCTGACAAAGAAAGATTTGAAGATGCTGATTTGGAAAAAGGACTTTTTATTTTTGGTGTTCAGATGCTAAATCTCACTTTATATGTGTCTGAAGGAAGTAAAGATTCCAGTGCATATTCTACTGGAGTAAAAACATTGTGCAATCCTATATGATGGTTGTCAAATAAAGGGGAGATCTGACAGAGAGCTATGCATGGAGAATCTTGCACATGATCCAGCATTCCCTTTGTAAATACAACTTTTAAAGTAGGAATAGGAAGCCAAAAGAAGCACTGTTTTAAACTGAATATAATGTTGAAAATTATACATGACTTACTGTGTTCTTAATTATGTAATCTTAACCCATACTCTTTTTTCCACTTTCAAAGAAAGCTGTTTTCAATGTCAGAATTTTCAAGCATTAATTTTTTCAGGAGCATGTTTAAAGTAAAGCAGCCTTCTAACCACCTTTTTCACCTCCAGTGACAGCCATGGCATTAGCATGAATCAAGGATAATGTGTTTTTCAGAAGATTACCATTTCTTCTGCTTTGTTGCATTCCATAAATAATAGCATGGTTGAAAGACCGGGACATTGAAACATAAAGAGGCTTCACATATGCTTGTGATTTAATAAGATTTTAGCATTCATTCCTTTTTAATAGTTTGTAAGGGTGAAGTCTAATCTCAAAAGAAAAAGTTGTATTATGCTGCTGAGCTGGAATTACTGGAATTATATGGAATTATTTTTGATTTGCACTCCTGTAGGGAGCGACAGAGGTAGACTCTAATACTAGTTTCAGGTATTGAACTTTAGTTTATCTCAGTTCTCAACTTACTGAAAAATATCTTGAGACTTTATTCAAGTGTACACTAGAGTTTTTTCAGTGGAAGAGTTAAATATGTAATAAAAGCAATGAGCTGTTTAACCAAAATAAACTGATTCATTTGGTCATCCTTGGAGGTTTTGCAGCGGGAAATAACAACTGAATTGAAGTGACATGTTTGACAATATCAGTGTGTCTTTGTGCCAGGTAGTTTTTCAATGCCTGTTGATTTCTTTCTTTCCTAGTCTAGATCTTAATGCAATTTCAGCCCAATCATTGTGTGGGAAACAGTTGTCTTGACACTTTTGCTGCGAGAACTTGTTAGTACTTCTTACTAGTGAGCCATGTGACATTATCTGAGTAAAATGTTTATTATTAATGATGTGTGTTTACACTTGGAGTGAATGTAGACTACAAAGAAATATTGTAGCAGGTTTCTTTATGGATTGTAGCAAGCTGCTCATTTAAAAATAATCCTGTGTTTTTTCATTTGACCTCAGGAAATTGGAACATCTTAGGTCTGGGCATGAGATGAGTGTAGACTTGATATATTAAAAGGTTATCTCTAACTTAACCATGTGGAATGAGGTGGGACTGGTTAAATGACAGAAAAGGATGGTTAGGTAAAATCAACAGAGCTGCTTTCCTTGAAAGCAGAATTTAGGGAATTGAATTGCCCTGGAAGAGTAAGCTTGAAAGTCTAGTTAAGTGTATAGCTTAGTACAAAAAAATAGTGTTTTAAAAGTACCTGAGTGCAATTTAGACTTAAGTAACCTTAAGGCTATGTGCCCATAGAATGTGTGAGAAAAGTCTGTGTATTCTATGCCACAAACCCTTCCATTCTTAGTTGGCTCTAAATAGAGCCCTTTTCACTAATTCTGCATTTGGAAAGGGGTGGGCCCACACCAGCATCTCCAGGCTCCTTATTCTGACATCTGGAGTTGTGACTGATGTCAGTGTCATGGCACTGATCATATGCTGTCATGTGCTGCTGTGAGCAGTTAGAGGCAAGTTAAAAGCTGCAGAAAGGGGTATCAGCATTAATGGCAGCATGTGGCTGCTATTCAAATGGTGTTTCAGTAACTTAGCTGAAATAGCCTCCTGCATAAAAATCTTTAAGAAACCAGTTTTCTATTGCTTTTTTTTTTTTTTTCTTTCTCTCCTTTTAGAGATTGTTTATTTCAAATCACTGCTCTGAGAAATTGTGTTGAAATTTCTGGTATAATAGCAATTTTAAGGTGTTACCAGGGTAAAACAGATCTTCGTTGGATATTGCCAAAAATTAGTATTAAAAAATTGACATTAGGGCTCCTTCCTGTTTTCATTATGCCTGTTTTATCACTTTGTTTGTGAACTGCATACTCTTACAGACTTGAAATGTCCCTTGTAGATGTAGGCATCATCACACACAGGGCTGCTTAGTATTTAGTCCTGCTGCAGCAAAGAATTCCAAATCTTGTCTATGAAGGAGCTGTCTCTGTAGATTATTTTATGTCAGCTAACTTCTTAATTCAAACATCATTTAAGGCTGAGCTGAATGTATTGTATTATTTAAAAGGGTTAAATAATTACTTTAGGCTTCTAAAGACCTTTCTGCCACTAGGGTTCATTTATTATCTTAGACATTGCTAGTTTTGTCTGCGGGATTATCTTAGTTTAAAATGAAAGAAACCTGGAAAATGCAAAGTTTATAAACATTGCTGCAGTTGTTAGTCTCATGCAAATGAGGAGTTTATGTAGTGGTTTAAAGAATACCTTCAAAAATCCCGATAGGTGTCAGTCATTCCATGAAGAAAAGTGAGCAATGGGAGCATTGCTCCTTCAGGATAATGCTGGAGGACAAGTCAGGTTGTCTTTGGGTAGCCAGCCCATGCTGCAGAGGGGTTCAATTAGCAGCTGAAATAGTTGCCAAACTGCCAGTGGCTGTTTCTCACTTGGGCACTGTGCCTTGCTAATTCTCTTGTTTTGCATTTGGACTCAGTCTGGTATCTCCATATGGTACAGCAGTCTCTGGTGAATCTGCCACACACACACAAGATGTCTTGTGAGGTATCACTGTACCTCAGTCAGTCCTTGGTGTGTTCTGTTGTCTCTTTCGCTGCTTTAAGGCTGTAGTGTCTCTTAGGTCTCTTCCTTGTTCTGCTCTCTGCTCAGTTATTCAGCTTCTGAAGATAATTCACAAGAATTTCCTGTGTGCAGACTCCTAAACAGTTTTACAGTTACATCAGGACTTTCCTCTTCAAGAAAAAGAATCTCAAACTGGTAGAATTGTGAACTGGTGTATTTTAAGTTAAAGAGGTCATGTTATTGTAGAAGAAACAGTTCTGCTCAAAATGTCAACCTTGCACTGTCAGTGCTGTTGTCTGCAAGACCTTGTTTTTCTGCAAACGTTGAAAAATGTTTGCTTTAAACTTATGAGCTGTTTGGTCAATAGCAAGTGCAGCAGTGTGTATTCAGAAGTAAAGAAATTTTACTCTCTTCAGAACCACGTGTTCCTGTCATGCAGCCAAAACAGCACATGCAAAGTCATGTGCTGTTAACTGTGCATCTTGTCTTTGAGCCATAAAAATGCTCATATTTTTTAGCTGAAGATGTACGTTGATAATCTGAGATGTAGCAAACTTAAAACTCAGATCTCCTACTGTAGTGATTCTAGCCTGGTTCTCCTGTTGTGAAGCTATACCCTCCTGTGTTCTGAACTTCTGTGGCTCCTTTCTTAATTGGTACCAAGCACCCAAATGTTCATGGCCTGAGCAAAGCAGGGTGATCAGTTGGTACATTGATGATAGTAAGTGCTCATCTGTAAAACAGAAATCCAGCTTTCCAAAAGTTTTTGAAATCAGTAGTGGCAGAAGGCTATAAACTGAGAACTGAAGTAATTTAACGTCTCTTACAATGTGTGCCATGACTGGTGGTGTCTAAAGAACTAAGAGTTCTTCAGTGAGAAAATTCATCCTGCAGCCAATGTACTTGAACCTGGATGCACTGCTACCCAAGTGCTCCAATGTGCAGTTACATTTACTTGCAATGTTTCTTTTCAGTTCATGGAAACTTGTTTTGAAATATTCTCACAGCGGACTTCGATTTTAAATTTCAAGTTCTTGTAATCCTCAAATAAGTCTGCACCTCAAAAGCCTTTGTGATTGTGCTTGTGCTTTTCTGTGCAGTGCCACAGTACCTCTTCATGTCTGCCTCTCCCTGCAGTGCACACAGTTACCAAGATAGATTTATTTGTTCAGTCTAGCAGTGTTTCAAGCTCAATAGGAGTATTTCCAGGTAACATAAATTAGCTTTTGCCGTAAACATCTCAAGAAAAAAAATCCTGAAAGTGTGGTATAAAAAGATTGTAATTATAGCTAAAATATGCAACTTAGATTTCACTTCTAGTTTATATGTTTTAGGAGAGACCTGCATGCTATTTATCAGATACGTTAGATAGATAAATATAATATAGAATTTTTATATCTATTTGTAGCCTCAAAACTTCTGGGAGAAATCTGATTTACCTCTCTGCCATGGTAACTTCTGCTGCTGTCGAAAACTTATTAACACACTTTTTTACAGAGCCATGTCCATCTGGGAAAGCAGTCTACAGATTACTTCCATCTGCAGTATACTTGGAGCTTGGTTTGGAGCATTTCCTATTCCTCTTGACTGGGATCGGCCTTGGCAGGTTAGTATGTACTCCCTTACCATAAATGTACAAAATACTAATTTTCTGGAGGTGCCTGCTACACAAAGTTGCTCTGATGCTGTTCAGGTGTATTGCACTTGGTCATGTTCTGTTCCTGCAGAGTTATGCCAAACTTTTGACATCTCATTGGAAACATCTGTGCTTAGGGTGTAAGGAAGTAAAATGCATTCTTTTTACTTGCAGTTTAAATAGGTTTTTTGTTACGTACTTTTGAGTGTTTGTTGCATGCAAATTTTATAATGGAATAGAGCTTTAATGATTTGGATAAGAAGAAGCTAGACAAGCTGGAGGAGAAATGTGAAATGACAAAGATGGCTTCGAGTTTGCCTTCAGTCTAGTAGCTTTTATTGTTCACAGGTAAGGAAAGAAAGATGCTTTCCTGGTGTTTTAGCTCCCTTCTGTCTTCTATAAAAGCACTTAACAGAAGGTACTTTAAATGGATTTAGATTGCTATGTGGAAATGGTGTAGCCAAAGCACTGTACTAAACACTTCTGGCTTCAAAGGAAGGCAAACATTAGCTTTTTAGTTGAACAAGAAAAAATGTGAAGCTGGCATTGCAGATTTTATCTTTATGAATTTAAATGTTTATGCTATTTTCTTACTACGTTTTTTGGCATGGAGAAATGATTCAATTGAATGTAACTGAAGTCTGCAATTGCCATAAAATGATGGCACTATTAACAACTTCTTCCTACATGTGCTCAGTGGATGTTTTCTTTCATCTGGTTACCAAACTCATGCACTCTTAGCTGAGTAGTGTCTACCAGGCCTGTTCTCAAGCAGATGGTTTCAGAGCTTTCTTCCAGAAACCAGTGTAACAGGCAGCACAATAACACTTTCCTCTGTGTTATTGTCGAGATGCTGTGGCTTACAGCTACACTTAAAAATTTGTCTTCTGTAAGTAGCTCACAGCATGCTTTTCTGCCGTTAGCCTTTCATTGCAGTAGTGTAATTAGACATTATATTTTGTATTTCAAAAATAATAGAGGGGTAGGTTAATATTTTAAGCAAAAAAAAATTCTTCCCTGAAAGCACTAGGTTTTATTCTTACAAGATGTATTACCTTCAATCTGGCATAGATGTGTGTTGGCACTAATTAATTGTTGACAGACATGAATGTAACCCAAAAATCAAGAGATTCATTGGAATGCAATCTCCTCTCTTCCTATCTTCTTTCCCAGTCTTGCTCACTTCCCTGTTCCAATGAGAGGCAAGCTTTTTTTCCAGATGGCATTTTAAAGTAGCATGTCTCATCTGGCAGGTTTTGTTTTATTTCCAAAATCTCAGACTTTGCTAATATGCTGTGTATAAAGCCTTCATCTTTTATGCACCAAGGATATAAGGAAAACTTAGGTCAGGGGGCTCTGATTAACAAAATGAAGACAGATACTTTAAGTAAAATTAAGTTTTAGCTTTTTGTCCATTCCCACATTGTCCAGTAGCGGGAGACACAAGTTTGATAATGCTCTGAACATTTTTTCTGTTTGAAAACTCTTCCAAGTTAATAAAAGCCAAACATGACTGAAAAATTAGCTCTATAATTTACATTTCAACATCTAAAATGATACTATCTGACTCCTCAGAACAGCAAAGCATCTGCAGAAACTTCAGATACCCAGACTTCTCTCTGACTGTGGGTGTGAATGCTCCCCAGTGCTCTCTTGTGCCTGCAATTTCCCTTTTCCTTCACCACCTCCACCTTCATTTCTTATATACCCTTGATACCAAAGAGGAGAGTTTATGACTCTCAAGTTCTGCATCAAAGCAATTTTCTTTTGCCTAGATCTAGAGCATTTGCTGCTGTTCTTTCCCTTCTCCTCATTTTTCCCATCCTCACTTCTCCATCTTACACCTTATAGAGTTTTAAAAAGTGGGGTGGGAGAAGAAATTTTTTGTTCCATTTTGAGTCTGACCTGCTTGATTATTAATGATGTGGGCAGTTCAGGAGCAGCCGTAGAGAAGTTTTCTTATCAGTCCTGCAGGCTGCCATTCCAACAGTCTTCAAAAACTACAGTTTTAAATGCTAATTTTTTAAGATCCGCTGTATTAGGGGAGATGAAAGAAGTTCTTGTTAAAATGTAATGTAGTTTGTACAAGTCCAGTTGTTTCAGCAAAGCAACACAGTAAGGAACCAAAATTGTAACAGACCTTCAAGGCAGAAATCAACCTCTTTAAAATAGCTTGTCAAGGATCCTGCTTACAACTCTCTGAAGCTTTCAATCACCTATTAATAATCTAATATTTTTGTGAAGGTGATCTCTTAAATATCGGTCACCAAACCATAGTGAGGTGGGGGCAGTGTCCTGGCCAGGCATTTTCAGTATTTGCCCAGGAAACACTGCTTCCCAGCTTGCCCAGCTCAGCCAGGCTGAGATAAATTGTGAAGCAGGTTCTGGAAGCACAACTTCATGCAACAGCTGATCTGTTTTGTCTTTCCATTCCTGCTTAACAGTATGGATTCAGCAACCCAGGTATTGCATGTAGTAGCTGCATGGCTGTCTCAGAAATCTTGAGAACCAAGAGACATTTCTGTTCTTCACAAGTTCACTGGGCACTGGCACAAAGCCCCTTTTTGCAAGAGTATTCCTTTTGCTACCTGATGTCAGGTGATTACAGAAACTCATAGTAAATTCTTTCACCGTAGCAATTAAAGAGGAGAGGTGCTTTCTGTGTTGTCTTCAACCTCAGACAGGGGAAAGAAGAATGATCCTCATAGAAGAGTGTGTTGTTGTTGCAGATCAGTTTAGTTTGAGAAGATCTTTAGTGCTGATTGTCCCTGAGTGATCTAACCACTGACTCACTGAACATAAGAATACCTGCACATCATACAGCTGCAGGATTAATAATAATATTTTTTAATCTCCCCCAAATGAAAGGACGACTAGTGTTTTGCATAGAACTTAAGTTTGCATAGAACTGCTTAGAACTCCAGCTGGTATGTTTAAGGGGAACACCTGTAAAGTCCCAAGCAAGGTCTGAAAGAAATCATGTAGGTCTTAATGTAGACTTAAAAGTAATCAGAACCTAGTCAAAACCAAATTACTTCTAGACATCTGCATGAGTAAGGAATTAAGCTGTCCTGCTTCTGACATCAGCTGTTTCTCATATTAGCCTAAAAACAGAGAGCTTGAGGATTACAATTTTGGATTTACCCTTTTCCTATCCAAAAATGGACTCAAATGGAACAGCTTAGTCTTTGAACTCAAGATGAGCTTTTGAGATAAAAAGAGGTTTCATTTTCCTTTTTGTATTTTAGCCTTAGTGCTGTAAACATTTTTTTTATCTGTATGGGAAGAGGTTCTGCTTTAAAGCAGAAAATGTGGTTTAAATCCTACTGCTTGGGGAAGACTGAAGTGGTATTATTTTAGAAAGCAGTGTTAAGACCTTTAAGCCTGTTTATTGCAAAATCTGGTTCTGATGTTTGTATTGATTATATTTAGTATTTGTGGTGTTACAACCTGCAGTGGAAACACAGCTGCATTGCTACCTGTAACTTCAGACAATTCATTATTGGCAGACTGTCACAGGCCAGGTGAAATTGGTACTACAATAACTGAGAAATACCACATGATAAAGCAAACCAAAGGGTTGTTGCTGCTGCCCTTGGGCTCTGTTGGTAGCCCTGGAATGTCCAGAGTTGTCAAAACCACAAAATATCCAGCTGGTACAGAAATGTGCTGTGAGTTTGGGATGACAAATGCTATTGCTATTGATTTAGCTTTGTTAGAACAATATAATATGGGACAAGGTTCACAGAAAAAGTCACTGTGTCTTGAATTGGCATGTTTTTCCATTTAATTGGAATTTAGCACTTAATCAAATCTGGTATCTATACTGTAGACAGTTAAGAGTGTCTACAGTCAACTTTTAAATGGACAAATCATTCAGAAGAGGGAGAATGTAAAGCTGCTTCTGTGAAGTCTGGTTGTTCATAGAAATGGCTTCAAGTGAAAATGGTCCATAGTCACTCAACCTATAAAGCAAACAAGAGGTTGGAGGGAGTACTGAGAGTGCTGCAATCCCAGCAGGGTATTAAGTAAAGCTGTCTGCACTGTTCTGTAAGATCCTTGTCTGAATTGCCACACTTATACATACAACAGTTCTTCTGCTGGCACTTTGCTGCTTTGTGTCCTTCAAAGAAAAAGCAACATTTTTTGGTAATCTGTTGCCCTGCCCTTGGCAGTCTGTTTTGGGTCCAGCACATTTTCCTGCAAACTTAATAGAAGAACTGCAAAATTACCTGGTAGTCATTGCTTTGCATTGTGGTTGAGATGTATCAGTAGAAGCTGAGAAGTCTTTTGTACTATTACCTGGATCTTACCTGGTCAGAAAATCAGATGTTAGTGTCCTATGTATCTTTCACTAGAATTTGTTTTTACTTCAAAGTACTTCAGGGTTCTGTGGAGAAAACCTGATGATGAATTTCATAACAAGAGTTCCAATTCATATGCTAATGACTTAAGCCCAAATACTACTTCATCCAGAGTTATTTACAAACCAAAGGAAACATATTGCTGCTTTATACATATGTCTTGTGACATGCAACAAAACTGAGATAAATACAGATGTCTCAGAAAATCTTCACTTTATTTTCAATGTTTATGTTTGAAAAATATTGCATACAGGGGATAGTCAGATCAGTGTGCCTCTCTACCCTTAAAAATAATAATGTTAATTGCATTTTTAAGCATACAACAACTTCTATGCTAAGTAAATATTACTTAACAGGAACAGAATATTGTTTCAAAAATAAACTAACATTAATTATCTTAATAATGTTTGAGAATGGAAATGAAAAATATATAAAGCATTTCTGTTAGAAGTATAAAATATATTGCTGAAAGTCAGTTTGTGTCCTATGAGTCTTTTTTTTTTTCGTTATTCTGTTGTTATTCTTAAAGCAACTCTTAAGCATGCCATGTATGTTATTCCTCTGCTAGCTTTAAGAAAAAAAAATTAACTATGCAAAACAGTTGGTCAGGGAGGCCTAGTCTATTGTTATTCCTGGTTGTAGGTCTGTAAAATTCAGCCTATCTCAGATGAAGATAAAGATAATTGCCTTACAAGAATGCAGGTTAGGTGCTACAGTAGTTACATTTCTGTATTCAAAACAAAACAAAAACAAAACAAAAAAAATCAACAAACTTTCCAGGACTTGTTCTGCCAGGCGTGTTTCAGTCAGACTGGTAGACTAATTTTGCCAGTTTTGAGATTGTTATCTTATTTTTCAGCAATTCTTGCAACAGTTTGCAACTTAATTGTGGTGATTTAAATAAGGCTGTTCTAGGCAATTTATAGAGTTGTACACCCATCTCCTGTTGCCTCTAGGCCTCTGAAGCACAATGGGCATGTAAGGGTTACAGTTAGCTAGGAGAGTTCTACAAAGAAATAGAAAATAACTTCCTTTGTTACAGTTGCTTAGTTTTTCCAGATGGCTTGGTTCAAGTTGATGGTGTACTTTTAATCACCACATGTGATCAGGATCCTGGCTTCACTTGTCACTGAGCAGTGAGTGGAACCTTAAAACACTGAAACAGAAGGGGATGACATAGGAGGTACACAGCCTTTCTTTACTCAGCCTGAGGAAATTTGTTGCAGAACAACATGGTGAAGTTAAAAACCACAACTTTATCAGCACACTTTATATGTGGTGGAACTATTATTCCATACACAGCATTTCCACTGACAACTACTGGATTTGGCTCACAGGGGAGTTCTTGGGTTTGTTGCATGCTTTGATAACAGGCTTTTAAATCGTGTCCCTGCATTTGTTGTGTGCATGCCCTCCCATACATCTGGAAGGTTTTTGCAACATAATTTTGATCTGTAAGTACCTGTTACTGGTGGTAAAAAGTGACTTTGAAACAATATTCTGCATACAGTGTTACCATTAGGTAGAAGTAAAATTGCTATATTCCTACTTGATAGTGGATAATGCAAACATAATAGCTCACCTGAGTTGACTGACTGCCATGTAATTTAGCCAATATGACTATAAATATTAGCCTTAGATAGCTCAGACATTTTTAGCCTGAAAAGTAATCTGGACAATCTTGGGTACAGTCCTTGGGCTTACTCAAGTAAGCTGAAATGGGACTATAAACTTTCACTCTGCTTTGGTTCTTAACACAGCTCAGAGTTTCCTTCTTGTATTCCTTTTTGGATCTATGACCTACTGTGAAAGTTTTGTTATCAGAGAAGTCACTTAATGTGAGAAGAAGGGATAATATGCAGTTGGAGTTGTTTTAAACAGAGGTAGAAGCTTGTTCCACTTTAGTGTGATTATCATTGTTTATTTAATAATGTGTTTTCTCAATGTAAACCTTAATGGTGAGATCAAAGGTGGTTATGCTTGCTGTAACTTTAGAACACAAATCCATGAAACCAACTTCTAGTTACAAGTGCCGTCCTGAAAAAAACCTCACACTTTCTTCTTGGCGTGTGCTTGTCAACACACACATTCTGTACAATGTGATAAGACACTTGTAGTTAACATGTGCATGCAACCAAAATAGATTAAAGGCATGTACTGAAGTTTTTACGACAGTACAGACTAAACAATCAGGAATTTAAGGCATGTTAGAAACAGGGAGGGAAAATAATTGTGCTCGTTTATTCAGTTTTAAAATGAAACAAAAGTTATTACATAGCCTTCTAATTGACAGTCAGAAATGAGTCTTCTGAAACAGTAAGCATACAAAAAATCGTGTTTAGGAATATGAGAAAAACACTCCTAAGTTTACTAAAGAGAAAACTAAGTACAGTAGATTGCACCACTGTATTTGCATTTGTATAATGAAAGTTCCAGCAGGCAGCTGCTTACTTCATGGTATCTCTAAAAACTTTGTGTTGCTCCTCTGGTCTATAAGAATCTGGCCTTTATGTCCTTATGAATGTCTATGTAATTCCCTTGCATGGGATGCAAGACTCATAATAGATGACAAAACTGTCATGCAGTCAGAATTCTGGTTTAGCCAGCTACATGCACAGTCCAGCAGAGCTAGGTACCTTGCTGAGATCCTGCAACATGCTCTGCTTTCCATGCAATATGCTAAGCATTCTCACATCATAGAATCTTAGGTGTTCTAAAGAGCGCTGAGGAAAACTAGCTCATTTGTGCCCTGAAAGGTTGGCAATTCCTATTTTGGGTCATTATGCTTAAAATGAGTTCTAATATATACTAAAAACCTGGCAGTTCTACAGTGTCTATTTAGCTAGCCTAAAGAAATTCCTGTGAAGTCGTAACACTGCTGCCAGATGAAAAGGTAAAAAGAAAACTTAAACAAATAGCAGAAGTCAGAATCATTTTGCATTAAACACTGGCTCATGCTCTGTCCATTAAAATGCATTTTTTGTTCTTGTTAAGGTTTGTTTTTGCCAAGCTGCTGTTCAGGTTCCTAGTAATCATCTACAGGTTGTTAAAATTGCCCTTTTCATCATGCATTTGATATGTAAACTGATTCTTCTTGTGGTAGGCTGTGAGAATGGTAGCTGATGCCTCCCAGCTGCTGAAACATATAAGGCATTTCATGACAGTTTCAAGAAAAATGTTCTGTTTTATCTCCACACTCTTCTCTCCATATCAGCCTTTTTCCCCCCTCAATGAAAGTGCAGCTAGGCCATGTGGCCCAACATCTTATTCCCCTGCTGCTGACCCAGCCCAGACATGACATCACTACTGGGGCAGGATATGTCAGCTTCCCCAAGGCAGAAGGGAGCATGATGTAGGAGGAATTGAGCTAAAATGTTCTCAGGGGATGAGAGGGGTGTATTACAAGTTGCATATTTTAAGCAAGCAGAATGGAATCTCTTGAAACAGGCAGATAGATACTTGCTGCTGAGATTTTTATCACTTACAGGCAGTTCATACCAAGTCAAGGACTTTGAACCAAGTTTGAGATAATATGAAAGAGAGGGCAAAAGCAGGCCAATTGAGTAAGTCAAAGTCATTTAAAAAGGTCCAGAAGGAAGTGATTGGGTCTCAGAAAAATGAGGCCAGCAGCTAATACAAAATAAAGCAACCCACTTCCACAGAAAGAAGCAACCCCATTTTCATAGACAGTCAAAAGCATGTGAAAATGGTGTTATTTTAGTGCAGCTGATGTGCTTAAGAGCCATATCTTAATGTGTCTTTGATAACTTGCTGCTTTAGATATACCCACGGGTGCCTCAGGCTATATGTAGCCTAAAAGCCATCAGCCAAGAATGAAAGTTGCAAAACTGGTATTATTACCTGCTTGTTAGGGGGTTTTGTCCTGTCTTGAGGGTTAGAGAAAATAGTGTAAGGACAGCAATGCTCTTAAGTCTGGGCTTTTAACTGCTGTGCTTAGGGAGTTTTCAAAAGGCCAATCAAACTGCCCACAGAATTACTTTTGGGTGTCCAAGCAGCACAGTAAGAATGAGTGCCTGGCCTAGTTACCCCTCTGTTCCATGCCACTAGAAGGGATGAGGTGGTGTCTTGTTCTGTCTTATTCATAGATGGGGAGATGGCATGTTTTATATTTTCTTCCCTTTGTTCCCTGCCTTTGCCACCTGCCATTTGTGAATGTTCACAGGTCAGAGACTCAACTGTTGAGAGAGGGCCTGAAACTTAGCAAAGGTAATACTGACTTTTAAAAACCAAAGCAAATTTAAATGTTTTAGAAGACAGACAGAGGCATAATTAATATTAAAAGTTACATTGCTATTGAAAAAACACATCCCGAGTTGCAGTTCATTCAGGTGAAAGAGGCTACAACAATCATCAGAGATCTTTTTAATCATACCAATAATCACCCCACTATACACAAAATAGCACAATATACAGGGTCATTTAGTCATCAGGGATATTTGCTCTCTAGTTGGGGAAATATGATCAATTCAGAGTCCATCATCTACCTATAGTTCTGTAAAGCAAATAGGCAACTACAAATTCACCTAATGTAGGTAAAAATTTAATGAAGGATTGATCATTGATCACTCAGCAAATTTGATGTAAAAGCACCACCAAGTTAAGAAGCCTTTGTCCATAATTTTGTGGATGTTAGAGTGGTATTTGACTTCATCAGTGGATAAAAAAGTATGACTTGTGTTCCATCTGAATGTTACTGAGTGAGCAAAAGGGTTTCAGGGACTTTTTATTGTTTTGTCCTTTGGACGTGTGTAATATGCAAAATGCTAGAAATAATTACATTTTGTTTAAAAGTTGAAAAGATCCACCTGAAGTGTAAGTTTAGCCAAGGCCACAAACTTATGTGAGTTTCAAATATATGTAGTACCTTACCATGCCAAAGCCTCTCAAGGCTTTTTGTAGATGATCTACAATACACAGTAAATGAATGAAAACAAGCAAATCTTTGGCTTGAGAGGCAACTGCTGAAATACTCAGCAACAAAAACAAGCAGCAGAGACAGAATGTATGAAAGTGAAAGAATGAAACAAGGTCAGTAAAGAGTACCTAAGGCACCTTGTTTAATAGTCATCTTTGCTACACTCCTTAAGACCTCCAAATAACGTATAAAGCTGTAAATGCTAAGGAATGTGAAGATGAAACAACTGAGGAGATTGAAGATGAAAGAGCAGAGGACAAAATACATTACTCTTATTCATAGTTAAAATTCCCATGATCAAAGGATGTGAATAAATATATTCTTTTAAGTGATAATGAAGTAAAGAGAAGAATCAGAGCTAGGAAAATGAATGAAAGGAGGAACCAGTACCATTAAGAGTAAGTTCATTTGATATTCATGAATTGCAAGTCAAAGTGAAGTAGAAAAGAAGGCTGGAGATTGGGATATTTCCTCTATTGTCTAGTGCATTTCTCAGTCTCAGGTACTATAGAGGGGGGAAATATCCCCCTTAATTTAAAAAATAAAAGGAGAGTCCAGTCCGTACTTGCTTTAGGAATATGCACTGTACAGCAGGAACTGCGAAACTGTCCCTGCAAAAAAAAAAAAAAAAAAGAAAAAGAAAAAGAAAAAAGGCAAAGGAGAATTTTGAGGAGGCCTGGGAATTCTGTTTATTCTAAAATAAATTAATTAATCACCACCCTAGTTGAGACTTTCATCAAATGCAGTATGTAGTGGACTGGTACTATAAGCTACATCTGATGACAAACTGGTTAAGTCTTGGTTTGGCCAATCCTCCCTGCAAATCAATGCCAATTAAAACAATAAAAGGGCAGGGGAGAATTCCATTACTACTCTGGCTCAGTACAAGATGGTTTGTTAAAGTGAGTCAGCTCTATTGAGTTGGCTTCCTTTTATTATGCTAGAAAATAGAGCATATAATTAAAGCTCTCTTTGACATAACTGGCTTACTACAAGTTTGATGATCTGGGTGCAAGATGTTCAGTCAGCTTCCAAATTTGTGTTCCCTTCCTTCTGCTAGTCAGAGGAAAATTTATCCTTTTACATGCTTTTTAAGAATAAAAGCCAACAAACTTCTATCCATCTCAGTCTCTGGCCTTATTTGAATACTAGTTCGTCTGTACATACCTAAAAGTTTCAAAACACCATGAGAGATTGAAAGGAGAAATTGCTGAGAAATCTGTAGGTATCCAAATGTGTGCAGCAGAATAGGAAGTTAGGTCAGCTGAATGCTTCAGGGGATATAAATACTTAAAGGGGTTTTTTTTCACACATAGTTTTTGGACTATCAAACTAAAGTCTGCAATAGCCAGAAGCTTGCTTACATTTTAATGCCTATTAATTAAAAACTGTACAACAGCATTTAGTGTTCATGAAGATGATTGTTACGCTTTTGGCATTTTTTTAGGAAAGCACATCAAGCTTTAAAGTAGAATAAGACTACTGTCTTTCAGTACCTAGACTTTGTGCTCATGAAGTACAAAAACCACAGACATTTTTCCTCATTGTCTGCTTTTACCTTGCGTTCTCCCCTCAGGTATGGCCCATTTCCTGTTCCCTCGGAGCTACCTTTGGCTATGTGGCTGGTCTGGTTATTGCACCTCTGTGGATACACTGGAACCGGAAGCAGCTTACATACAAAAGCAGATAACTGGAGCAAAGAGAGACAAGGTATTTCTTTGTGCAGATTCCATACAGACTGTGCAAAAGTTGGGGTTATTTAAGATATATATATATAGAGATATATATATATATAGTCAAAGCAGAAGACTGTCCAAATTCAGTTAGAGTATTTCAGGCCAAGCATCTCCACTCAATAAAATCGCATAGATGCCGTTTCAGCATGGTGCAGTTTTTGCTTCCTTTAGACTGTGTAACCCTGAGAGATTGTACCTTCCAGTCTGAATAAAATATTTGTAACAGATGTGGTGGCTTCTTATTACAAGTTCGTTGAGTTTGATTTTATTCCTCTGGATTTCACTGGTTGTAGAAGGCAGAATCGTAGGTTTAACTTCCAAACCTGGAACAAATTCGCTGTGTACTTAATGCATTGTATTTAAAATCAGTAGAATTTCACAGTAAGCCTGGCCATTGTCAAATGTCTCTCACGTGATCAAACAGCAGTTTATGCATCTTGAGCCTATTCTCTTCTTCACTGTGTGTTTCTTTGGAGTTAGAATGGCTATAATAGCTTCATCAAAAACAGTCTTCAGTCCTTTCTGTGTTAAAGCTGAACACTCCACATAGCAGTAGGCTCCTATCTGTCAAGAAAATAAGTTAATTCAATAGCAGTATGTCTCAGCTGTTCAGTTCCATCTGGGCACTTCTGCCTTTTTTTTTTCCCCCCCGTAGCAACATTCCAAAAAAGTTATCTGCATGTGCACCCCCCTGTAGGAGAAAATAAGATTTGTTTTCCATCTAAAGATCTGGAAGGTATTTAAGGAAACAAGTAAGTTTTTTAGATTGGCAGTGGAGGCCTAAGATATGGTTAATAATTAAGGAGCAAAAAAAGACATTAACTATTTGTGTTTCAAAAATAAAGGCTTTTTAAGTGTCCTGATAAACATTATCCACACAGTAGTTACAATGGTAGTATAACATTCTCAAATAATGTCTAAAAGATGCTTCCAACATTTTGCGGGAGCAGGAGGGGTCCCTTCCAACCTCAGCCAGTTTGTGGATTTTAATTATTTTTGACTAGTGTTTATATAGCTTGTATAGCTTTTATAAGTGTCTACACTGAAAATTAGAACTGTTACTGACAAGAAAGTGTAATTACGTAGGTCTGTTTGTTACCTATATTCATTAATATAAGTGAGTGTTGTTAACTGGTAAGCAATCACAGGATTTCATGTGTGGACTGCTAAAAGATATGCAAAAAGTGGTAAAGGAAGATAAAGTCAAGTAGAAATAGGGGTGTTTTGTCGTTTTTGTTCTTTGTTACTTGGTTTCATTTAAGAGTATCCAGTTTACCTCTTTTGCTAACTTCTGTCCTTGCTCCACAGATACGGGCTTCTCTTTCATATCATTCAGTCTTGCCAGAGTTTTTGGGTCATCACGGAGATCAATCTAGCAAGAAAGATTGAAGTCATGCTGCAATACTTTCTCTAAACAAAAGTCAGCAGGCAATATGATACCCTCTTTTTAAAGGAGAAGTATTCAATGGAATAGTATCTCCATAAAAATGGAATCATGTCATGATTCAGATCGTGGACCATTGCTGATTCAAAAGCCGTAAATTTAAGCTGTGACTCTTTTATCCAGAAGGAAGAAACATTCGTTCTGTAATTCAGCACTTCAATTAGATATGATCATCTTAGAATACCAAATGCAGTGGCAGAAAGATTACCCAAAGGGAACACCAACACATAGGTCACTGCATAAATGAAGCCCAGTCCACTACCCACAAGAAGCAAGAGGAAACTGTCTCACTTCTCCCCTTTTCCTTTGCTTCAGCAAATACTGCATGTGACATATAGGTGTAGACCCAAGTAATTCCAAGGAGCATGGGCATGAGCAGACAATTTTATTCTGTAAGTCCCATGACTTTTTAGAAAGTCACATGGGAGACATGCAGGCCATCTTGCCACCCTGTTTACAATGGACATAAGTTTTTTTAACAAAATGGAGATAGCTCATTGGAGAACAACACATATTTTTCTGTGTGTTCTGACAGTTTTTCTGCCACCTGTAAGGTTTGTTCCTCCAAAAGCAGAAGGAGGTGCTGCTCGGGTCCTGTCGGGCCTGAACTTCCAGCCCAGAGAAAAGGCACTGTACAATGATCCTAATTGTTTAAATAAAGTAGAACAGAACCAAATATACCTGTGTTCCTACTAGTAAAAAGGGAACATTGGGTGCATATTCCTTCAACTCCGGTACCCACTCTTCCTTCACATTTTGAAATGAAGCAGGGTTTACCACTGAGAAGCAGATAAGGAAGACATCGGTCATAGGGTAAGATAAAGGTCTCAGACGATCATAGTCTTCCTAAGGAAGAAAAATTCTGTTATCTGCAATATTAAATTGTTGCCTGTATTTTAACAGTTATAGTCAGAAACTGTATTTGTATTTCATGAAGGTTGTTGAGGCAAACTTTCTGAATGTTTAAAACTATTCCAGGTTAGTTAGTGTTGCTGTTAGGGAAAAATCTACATATGAAGATAACTATGTGTGAATATAAGTGTTTTAAAAAATGTGTTAATACTGATAGAAACTTGCTTCTCTATGAGAATATACGGAAGATTACAATTCAAGAAGTTTTCACTTAAGGAAAAAACCAAAAGGCTTATGTTCAAACATACTTGCAGATCAAAGATTAGTATTTGTAGAGAAATGAGCAGGTGTGACTGCTGTAGAGTCATCCAGGTTATACAAAGCTAGGCTAGATTAAGGCTATTCAACACACTTAAATGTTCTATTTTGGAAAATACACACAGGTGATATTTAAAGCCCTCCTTAGAAATATCTTTGTGTCTTAGGAACTTTACGGTCCTGTTCCTAGTGTTCAGGGTAGTAGGAAGGATCAGAAGGGACCTCTTTTGTCTAGACTGTGCTTTCTGTTGGCAAGCCCAGCAAAGGATCAGATGGAACAGAAATTCAGGGTCAAGAGCACTATCAGTGGAATATTAATGCCTTTGTTTGTTTATTTGTTGGGAGTGTGAGGGAAGAGTTAGTGTGGAAAGATTATTTACAGCATTGAGAGCCTCAGCATTTGAAGCCAGCATTCCTACTGCCAGGGCATACAATACTGTGGCAAGACAAGTACCTGGGAGCATTGCCCCTGTTGTAAATCTGAGTTCTCTCTAGCAAGGGAAAAAGTGGATTTTTGCCCTGTGTTTTAGCTAACAGCCAGAGGGAACATGCCCCAGCTTTTCTCTGCAAGGCTTCCTTTGGTCTTTGGCAGTGAACCAATGCCTGACCATTTCTACCACAGAATTTTGGTGGTTTTTGTAACATAGATAACTAAAGCTGAGCCCAGGCATTGCAGAGACAGTGACAAATGCTGGATTTATACCTTCCACAGTAAACACCAGTTTATTAGGGCTGCTGCAGCATTTTCCCTCTTCCCCATGTAAACTCCTCATCTTAATTAAATTTCACAAATATTGCAATGATTTGTTAATTAAATGTAGAAACAGAAATGAAAATCAAGTCCATGTTTGAAATAAGACGGAAAATCAAATTTTTGTTTCCTTGGCAGCAGCCACATTACCAGATTATTAACCCATAGTCACACCCTCAAAAACACCCTTCACTGATTTGCTAGGTTTTAAACATGGTCACTAGAATTTCAGAACAACTGTGAGAACTTCCTCAGAACAGTTTCTGCTTGGCTCATCTTTTCATTTGGAAGTCAACAGCTGTGGGAAGAGAGCTGTTATTCTCATCATGAACTGGAGGAAAGACAAGCACAGGCAGAAATTCAGCAGTAGCAAGGAGGTTATCATTACTTGTCATACTCTTGTGCCATTTTGAGCATCCACTCTAGTTTTGTACACAGGCTTGCCAATTAGCTAGGACATGCTTAATTGTTGACATGGCTTCCCAATTTCACAACCACAGTAGCTGACACCACTTGGAAACGACAGCATTTGACAGGCCTTTACCCTGGCAGTGTCAGGCGCTTGCCCTGATTCAGAAGTAAAAAACAGTAACCCTGTCTTTTCTAAATCTGTGGATGTTCATCATAGAAAGCAGAAATAACTTCAAAACATCAACACAGGATGTTGAAACCTTAACATTCAGTTGGGTTTTTTAGGCATGTATTTTGTGCTTCATTTCTACTACTGAATATAGCTAGATCCTGCTCAGGGTTACGCTCTGTTTTCTGGGGTGGAGATTAAAATCCTAAAAGAAGCTTCCCAACCACAAATTACTCTTGTTCCCTGGAGTACAAAATCTGCATGAAACACAGTGGATCCGTCAGTTGCTCTCAAATTCAGCTCTAAATCATATGGGGGTATTAGTGAATAAGTTGTGTTTTAAAAAAATCTAGTTAAAATCTAGTTAAAAAGTCTAGTTAAAAGCTGTAATTTGTTCCTACCACTGAAAAGCTGCCATCCCTGTACTCTACATTTTCTAAAAATCTCATATCTGGATTAGGATAACTAGAATACTAAACTAAATGCTGGACTGGAGAAAGCATTTCACTGTCACCAGAAATTACTGTTAGTCCATTAACCTGAAAATAGCTCTTCAGTTAATCCATTTCAAATTACAGATGGACCTTTTATTCATAGCAAATATTAGTAATTTTCTTAAGGCCAGTCTCAGGTCTGAACTCCTTGCCTGCTCCTGCATTTGTTTACATGCCTTTTAAATTATACCCTGTCCCACTTGCACTGGGCAAACTGTGGGTCCATCCAGTGGAATTAAGAAGTTAAAGGGAAGGCAGGTACAATGTGATTGGACACCTCATGTACCCTGGCCAAAAATGTGTGTGGTATTTGATACAGTGGCTTTACTGCATTTAATATTCCTTAAATTATCAGAGAATCTGGCAGTCCTGCTGCTTGAAATCTATCAGCACTCTCAGGCTCTCCTTTAAACTTTGTCTGTGCTCTGAACAAGGTTTGCATTGGTACCAGTAGTGGGAATAATTCTAACAATGCCTCCCACCACATGATTGGACTGGTCCTGAGTCCTCCTGGGAGAAACCCTGCTTAATTTTTGTCAGCATCTGGTAGGCCATCTGTGCTTAAAGACTCCTTCTGCCTCTCCCAACAGCCCCTCAGAAACAGCAGTAAAACCTGTAAACCTTCTCTGCTGAACTGGGCCAATGTAACTGCTACAATTGATAGAAGAACCTGAAATACCAAATTAATTTAGATTGGATATTAGAGAAACCTGGAAAAATCTTATAGCTTCAACTATAATTTATTTCCTGAATCTAGTGTAAGGGAAATAAATATGGTTTATTCTAAAATTAAATGCAATGGCAAAATTGATTATACTAGCCAGTCAGCATAAATTCCAATCTGAGTGCATGTATGTACACACCATACTATACAGCAATTAGACTAATTAGACAATCTGACTGGGGGAGGCACTGCATATATATTTAGGCTTTAAAATATTTAAGGATATTAGCAGGAATATTTTAAGAATGAATAAGATGAGCAAGAAAGCCCCTAAAGATTGAAACAGTCATTACAATTCTGAAAAACTCCAGGCTATAGTAGTGAAACAGCTCATTCTCCAACATACTCTAGAGTTTAAAAAAAACGGTTTGCTGAAGCAGGTGAATATGAGAAAATACAAGGGCTGTTATAACTTCAAGCAAAATTGGACACAAGGATGTTGACTTAATTAATGTTCTGTGGAGCTGTGATCCCTCTAAAAGATATGACACTGCAGCAGGGCTGTTCCATGATTTCTCTAGTATTCCTGTAGAAACTCAGGACAGCTGCCAGTACACAGTGGACATGAAAAAGGAGATGAGATGAAGGAACTAAAAACTTGGCTTCTCAACTACAAATGTGGGCTTTTGTTTTTAGAGTGGAGAATGGAAATTCAGACTTTTAAATTACCATGGCTTCTTATGGTAGGCTGAAGGTATGTCTAGCATTGCCTTTATCTTGGTTCCTTAAAATCTACCCTTTATGTCTGCTTTTCCATGCTACAGTACCTAATAATCTGCCTGAGATTTTCTGCTGCCTTGTACTTGAATGCTGTATTTTGGATGGTGGAGTGAATTTGCTCTAACATGTCCAAAATCTGGCTATTTCCAACATTTACCTGTTCAAAAACAGAGGTCTTGAAAAACTTCTTGTATGTAGACTGAAGAACAGTATTGCAATTCCACAGCATTTGTTATATTCTTCATTTCATGGGTTTGCTCAGACCAAAAGCAGAACACAGTGTCCTGTTTCAAGTCATGCATTTGATTTTGAACTCATACTTTTGTCCAGTTCTATGGATATCAGCTGAGACACAGCTAAAACCACACAAACTCTATTCCAAATTCTGCCACTGACACAGTATGTAGTCCTGAGCAAATCATTATTCTCTCTCTATTTGCATCTTCCCATCTGTAGGGGTTTGCTAGCTTAATAATTCATTAGTCTTTGCAAAGCACTCCAAAAGCCTTTGATGTCCACAGCTTATATGCAGTGGGATATTTTAAAAAAAATAAACTCAGACAAAGTGGAGTATAATAATTTCTGGACAACCTTCTTGACCCACAAAAAGCACTCTTTCCTTATATTTCTTAGAACACTGAAGTGCAAGGTGCAGACAGAGATTGTTGTACTAGAGACCTTGTAGCTCCCCCAGTTTATGGTATCGCTCTCCTCCTGGCTCAAGTTGAAGTGATGGACACAGAGACAGAGGTCCTTAGCCCTCTGTCAGTAGTGTGAGACCACAGGCTCCTGCTCATCTGGAGTGGTATTAGGGTCTCTCTGTCCACTTAGGAGAGATGAAAAGCAATTTGCAACCAGTACCTTCCCACACCTTGACCAAGACCTTTGAGGAAGTCCATGCCTCTCAGCTCTGCCATTGCAAGTCATGAAGTTAATGTTAACCTAGATCTGTCTGGTTGATTTTTGTTTCCTTGCTAGTGTTTTTAAGAAGATAGGAGAAACTGAATTCTGGTATGTCATTAACACTGACACAGGGGCCTAAGATGTATCGTGTTCTGACAGAACCAAAGTAATGAATTATTTTATGTATTTTGCAGCTTAGGAATGAAATTTTAACAATGCATCTTGAGTTGTTATACTGACATATCCTTGATAAACCTATTTCTATTCTACGAGGTATAAAGTGGATGGGTGGAAAAATAAAGCTTGCACCACTGGAAGAAAAACTGGAATTCAAAACCTCTGCGTTTTGTGATCTCTGTGTTAGCAACCATCTGTTGCTTTCACAGCTTACAACAGCAATCGTAAGAAGAGGTTCTCACTCCCAACCATCTGTTTTTAGAGGGGAAGCCAAAAATAGACATCAGGCAGAGTTGCTAGAGGAATCCAACCTTCAGGCAGCAAAGGGTAATCACTAGTGCTCAGAGGGGCTCAGTGAGGCAGAGTTTTGCAGAGTAAAACCCCAGGTAAAAGTGTAAGTTTTAACCACTTCATAGTAACAAGAGTCAGAAGTCCTCTCTCATTATGAATTGCCCTATTTCAAATTTTGAAATGCATTTCAAAGCTGTCCTTCAAGATTGCATTTCTCAGTTTTCCTCCCGGAAAATAAGTTTCTGTTTTAGAAGGCTCCCTGTAATAGTTTGGAAAACGTAAGAAGTGAACCATAATGACTGATGTACATAACATGTGGACTTAGTAACAGCTCACAGTACCTCTGGACATACCTCGCCATCTCCCCCAGATTGTTTGGAATGAAAGGCTGGTCTGCAGCTTTGCCACGAGCACAGGCAAAGCCTCTGTCTGAAGGTTTTGAAAGCCAACTGCTTACTCCAAAAGAACACCAGCAAAGACTTCACTCCGCTGAATCACCCTGTGGTTTCTGATTCTACGAGATGCTTGGTGGGGGAGGAGGCAGAGGGAAGTGGCCTGTACTGCCCCATGCCAAGCACAAATTGCTTCCCTGGCTAAAAAACACTTCAAATTTTTCAGTCTGGGCTGTGTAACACTGTAACCCTTTGCAGGGAAGGAGGGTGGAGCGTCCCCAGGATGATGGTTTCCTGGCACTGCTACTCACAAGGCACCACTAATGCAGGACCATTTGGCATAAAGCTGCAATTTGGACTGACAGTGCATTGCCATAAAACGTCTGCTTATCCAATTCCGTGACCCAAGCTGTGCTACGCTGATGACTGCATTTGATTTTTCAGTTGCCTACGTCTGTAGCCCCTAGCACTTGAACATGCAAAACAAAAAAAGATGCAAGGATTATTCCCTGGCTGCAGGGGAAAAGTGCACTACAGACCCTCTGTCCCTTCACAGGCTTCTGAGGATATGGCTTGCATTGCTAAAGAAAGCAGAATTGTCCTGTTGTGGTTTGTTCGCATAGGTTTCCCAGAGAGTGCAAAAAGCTGCTGGTTTGGGCCCAGCATCTATTTTTAATTTATAGAAAAGGCTGCAAGTATGCAGAGTAAGTGCTCTTCCATTGTATTCTAAAAATGAAGTAAACTGATCTAAATCCATTTCTGAATTCCTGTGAGGAGGACTGTTCAAAGGACATATGAATTATACATTGAAAAAGCCCAAGGTTTGTGAATTACCTTTTAATAACAAAACTTTCCTCCTGGCATATTTGAGAACTGTGCAGCTGCTTACATGTCTGAAAAGCTTCTCTGGATAGAGAGAAATAACTAGCTGGAAGATGGAGCCTAATAAGATGGATTTTAGAGCATTAGAGACAGGAAGGACAGAATATTTCTTTTATTATACACAAAATTGCCTTTAAGTGATCAGATTTGACCCTAGCCTTAATATTAGATTCAGTACTGTCCATGTGGTGAAGCTAAACTGCTTAACTAGATGGTCTCAATAGCACACTCTCTTCTCTCCATCAGTGTGAGAACTTCAACTTGCTGATTTTTTCTTGGTTTTCTGAAAGTCCCTGAATTTTCTCTATAGGGCTTACTGTTTTAGTATTTGTATCAACAGAACATGTGTTTAACCAACTGCAAGCCCAGTTTCACCTGAGCACCTTCACTTAAACCTGTTGTCTACCCACTATGGACCTCTTAAGAAATGGCAGAGTAGCTGCCATGGACAAACCCTTTTGCTCCTTGCCCATGAGAAATCTCAGTCCTGCAGTGCATTTCTTTCTCACTGTCAGTAACTTTGTGAGCAGCATTCTTTCCACACCGGATTTCCATTTTCCCTGAGAAAGGAATTCACCCCAGTTGTTGTGTCTTCAACCATGAACAATCAGGATTTTCCATTCTTTCAGATACAGTAATTCAAAGTTAAAAAATAAAATGCACCCTGACACGGGATATATGGACAGACCCTCTGCAGAACCTGCTCTTTGGGAAGATGGGTTCTCTGACTTCATTTTCACAGAAGAATATGACCTCACAGGTAAAACAGCCTACAGAATAGAGCTGGTTTAATACAGTTATCCATATCATATGAGAGATGTCTTTTAATTTGCTACCTATATAAATACTGATCAGACAAACAAGACTGATCAGTTAGGTGTCCCGTTCCCATTCACCTTTTACAAATAAACCCCAAAAGCACATTCATCAGTCCAGAGTTGAGAAACACATAGAAGACTGCAGCTTCACTGCCTCCTCAAGATTAGCTCCCATCACACAACTCCTCAGGAGAGTGCCAGGGCCATCATGTGCACTTTGAATGAACACACCACAGTGAAATAGTTTGTGGAATTAAAGGAGTTCCTAAGAGTCTTCTGCACCTTGTTTTATATCAAGTCCCATTTGCTAGGCTTGACAGCTTCCACTGAAGAATGTGGTAAAACACTCAGCAGATGTTGAGGCAATTGAAAGTAAAACTGTAGTAAAATTTTTCTTAAGTGAGGAATTTGTAAGCCACCTCACTGCCTGTGGCTGGCCTATCTGTTGGTCATAACTAAAGATTTATCCCAGGGCACACCTGGCATCCATCCCTTACTGACTCCAACACTGAATCCCAACTGGAAATTGGACCAACAGGGAACTAGCATTAACTGCTAATGATGATCTTAATGCATTCATGACTACATCTAATTTAGAGCACAAGCTGCCTGAGGTACTCTGAATCTGTGTTTTATTCATGTGAAGCAATATACTCACCTAGGATGCTGACAGATGTTGCTTTGCTCTGGAGAATAATGCTGCCACCTGCATTTTTATGTGCACACCAGCAAGTGCCTGGCATAGCAAAGAATTACTGCACACGTGCCACAGCACAGATGCAGCATGGAGCAGGATTAAAACAGACGGGGGACAGTAACTGTAAAGTGTCAGATGACACAACCTCTTCAGAACTGCTGAAAGTGTCACGTAGCATTCAGACATTTTTCTTAACACAACTCACCCAATCACTAATTCAAACAGACTGCTTCTAAAACCATGAAACAGAGCAGTAAAAAAGACAGTTCTTCTCCTCTGAGTCCTTATTTTGCATTTTTTTTCTCTAATTAGAGGAGGAGCAGTTTTGTTATAAATACAGCTGTTAATGTGGCAAAGATATTCTGGATCTACATTTTCAAATGCATCCCTTAGATTTGATTTTAACATAACTCAGTGTCGCTGTGAACTCAGAAGTGCTCTGGGGCTTTCGGCACTCTGAAAATGAAATGGAACTGCCTTGAGTTTCCAACATCTATCTAGTGAATGCTTCTGGGAACTCAGAACACCATCTCCCATTCTGCAAATCCCCATCTGATGATAACAGTACTTACCTATCCTTCTAGGAAAGCTACCGTGCTTTCAAAGCATGAGTCACAGCTCACGAGGAGGCGTTTAGATGCAGGCTTTGCACTGAGAGTATCATTTTTGCAAGGCCATTTTTAATAACCAATCTGAAGGTATAAGTCCTTTTTCCTTTTAAAGAGAAAGCCTGTCTTTACTTAAACCCTTATCTAGAGAGCTCTAAACACAGATTGTTAGCTCAGGCACTTCACCTCCTCTTGCACTGAAAACCTTAAATTCCAAAGGGAGAATCTAGGCATGTTTTTATTTTATCTGCATACATCCAGTTGTTATATCTACGTGGCTGGCAACATCCTGAGGCACAGAGCAGCTTCAGCAGAGGCTGAGCTATTCATAGGCCAGCATGCTGGGCTGGGAGTGAGCTCATGAACTCACAGCCTCCCAGTGCCAGCTGCCAGCTCGGCTGGGACATGCAGAGGGAGCGAGGGAAAATGCATGTGGGAGGAGGGAGGCACAGGGCAGGCAGAAAGGGGGCAGGATGTTAGTTGCTAACATTTCATGTTTAGATCTGCCAAAATCATGTTGGAGGTGTTTACACCTCTGCAGTAAAGGGTGGCAGGCTTTGCATTGTGTGAGACTGCTTCACTCCAGGCTGACATTTGCAGCTACAGCTGCCTGGTAGGGGCAGCTCAGAAGGAGCAGTGTGCTCTGAGGAGGGACATTTCTATTTCACAACAGACCAGCAGCTGCCTCTCTTCTCAGTAAGATACTGGAGTGGTACCTAGGGCTAGACCAGGGCTACCTACCAAAGGCATGACAAAGAGCCAGCAAGGAGTATAAAGATTACTGCTATTTAGTTACAGCAACCACTGCAGGTTTCTGAGGACTGTCCACAGCTCAGGCACAGATACCTTCACATTTGTAACCATTTGTTTTTACACCTCTCTTTAATAGACAGACACTCATCTCCCTAATAACCAAGTTAGCTTTATACACTTCAGCAGCCTGACAAACTTTAATATGGAATTGCTTTAGCATCAGGGCTTCTGTTACAACCAAAAAATCAGTGTATCTGAATTAAGATGGCTGTGGCTGCAAGCAGTGTGACCATCTGAGCTGAGACGTGCAAAGAAGTGGCTTGTTCTGTGCTTGTCAATACCATGTTTTGTGGTACTGTTCTGGTGACAGGTGAGACGGCTTCATTGTATCAGACCCTCTATTTGGGTGTTTAAGGCAGAGATACAAGAGCAGAAAAAACCAAGGAACACAGTTCAACTCAGATTTGTCTGACCAGGCCCAGTAGTATCAACAGTAAGTGATGCTGAGGGATATAGATGTTATTATGAGACACTGCACCATAGTAAGATCCTGCACTGTCCAGATCCTGGCTTGGTGCCAAATCTGCACCAAACAGCCATGCCATGCCTCAGCATCTCTTTTCCCAGAGCAGCACAAGCAGTACAGGCTCTGCTCCTGCAGCCTCCCCCATCCTTCCTCTAGGTCACCACCATCCTTTACAGCAAAGACACAGGAGCAGAGCAAGGCTTCCCCCTGTATGTGGTCAGCACACACTGGAAGAAGGGGACACCATGAATTAAAATCCTACAGCAAAAGGAACTGTCAGAGGGTGGACTCCAACTGCCATTTTAAACAGCAGCCTTCAATATAGAGCAAAATCCCCAAAAGGCAACTCCTGTGCTTACTCTGACCACCTGGGACGTGCAAGGGGACATGTGGCACCTCTTTGTTAGTGCTTGCAGGCATTCCTCCAAAAATGTTAACGTCTTGAGAGCTGGCAGTATTACTTCTGATATCATGGAAGAGCAAAATGATAATCACTTGCCAGCAGTTCAAAACCACTCCAACATGGTGCTCTTAACAGAGCCCTGATGAAGCCATGGTTCTCTTCCCAAGATGATTTTGCCATGTACCCCTGTTCAATGAAGGGCAGTACTGACACACAGTCTCCCACAAGAGGCTGCTGCAAAGCCAGAGGCATCCAAGCATCAGTAGCACAAGCAACTCAACTTTGGTGCATTGATGTGTCTTCAACGCAGGTGGGTTCCACAGTTCTCATCTCCTGGGGACACCAAGACCTGCTCTAAACCCACCCAGTGCATGCAGCAAGGCTAAAAGGAGCTGCTAGCTCCACCTCTGGGAGGAATTGCTGGAGGAATGGCACCAAATTCCTGCCTGCCTTCCTGACACGGGAGGCTGCCTCCACAGCTGCAAACCCAAACGGGCTCTCGGAGCCTCCACAGCCCAGCAGCTGTACTGGCTAATTCCTGCTGAACCAGGGCCTCGGTATTTTCAGCCAGAGAAAAGCCTTCTTGGACTCACACACACCCAAAGGCCTGTGTATAAACTGAGCTTTGTGAACCACTAGTGGCATTTTTCCTTGCTATATATATTACCAGGGGGAAAACGGGATTTTAATGGATTTATTTTCAACCTACTTTAAACTCATGAAGATATGAGGCCTTATGTCATCGTTATAGTTACTACATGTGATCCTGTGTGTGTTGTGAGGAAGCGAGCTAGAAATGAGTACTGGATGAACTCAAAAGCTTGCAACTCCTCTGCCAAAGCAAAGTCTGTCACAAGTTGCTAAATACATAACCACGCAAGTTAAAGAGGCCCACACACTGATAAGCCAGTATGAGTATGGGTGATGAGCCTGCTGTGCACCAGCTATGGATCAAAATCTTGTCTTTAATCTTTCTTTTGCTATAGGCTTTCTGCATGGATTTGGAGTAAGTCACTCTCAACTTTCATTAACCCCCTTCACTCCTCTTCCCCCTGAACTGAGATCTGCAGGTTGTACCTATTTACTTTGTCCAGAGCTGGAAGTATAAACATGCTGGTGATTGTGAACTGCTTAGATACCACAGTGGTGACACAGAGCCAAGTTTTATAAAGCGATACTATCAGGCCAATGTTTTGCAGTAGAATTATTTGGGGGTGACAGAATTAGAGACAAAAGCACTGATGTATGCTGGCATAGAAATCCCAGATTTGGGCAAAGCAGTATCTAATCCATATGGAAGTCTGTGGAAGCAGCAGGCATGTACCAGGTACAGCATGCTGTTTCCTCAACACAGAGAAGACATCATCAACTCATGTCTTTTCTGCTCTTTACTATATATATTTAAGCTTTAATGTAAGCTTTCTATTATTGCACAGCTTTGGGAAGACAGACTTGTCAGCTGCTCTGACAAAGCAGCTTTTAACTGAATGAAGTTGCTGGACTGGCATCTTGATAGAGACTCCCTTCTTTAGTTGTACTGGATGGGGCTCCCATGGGCAGTCCCTGATGTCCACCAGTTCCCCAAACATGCTGAAGTGGGATGGGGATAGTGGTAAAGATTTTATTAGTACCACAGGTCTGGCTAAAAGAGGAGTTTTGCCAAGACCAGATATATCTGTAAAGGTAGCCTCATTAAAAAACTCCATGTGAACTGAGGGTCCTCTGAATCAGGCCAGCAAGATCTATTTCTAGGTGCCTCAAAAACTGCCCTGGAATTCAAAATGAAGATTTCAGCATTTCAGAAATTGGAAAAAAAAAAACACCTTACCTCAACCTTCTCTATATACAGCTTCACACTGAAAAATTTTTCTTAGTATAACAGGAACACCTTCATTTGCTGTTTGTTGTAAATTGGCCAGTTTACCCTACTGACTTTTGAAGAGGCCAAAGGTCACCTGTGTTTGCAGTCAGCACATTCAGGCAGAGTGGGGTACCACAAAGCCACCTTAGTTAGG
This sequence comes from Phylloscopus trochilus trochilus, assembly GCA_016584745.2. NCBI lineage: Eukaryota > Metazoa > Chordata > Aves > Passeriformes > Phylloscopidae > Phylloscopus > Phylloscopus trochilus. The sequence continues at coordinate 18,809,672 of WQNJ02000039.1, read as the reverse complement.
GTTACACAGTGCTAACAACAGATACATTAATAGCAACAAGCCCAGCACAAGCAGTTTGAGATGGCATCCCCAAATAAACTGTGCATATGTACAGAAGTGCTAGCCTTGCTTTCACACATCATAAAAAAAAAAAAAAATTTGCACACTAACTAAATACTTTGTCTGAGCACTAGATCCTTACTTTGCAACCTACTTAAGCAACATTTTAAAGCCATGTTCTGAACCAATTACTGTTCAAAAACAGGACTATGATAGTAACAAGAAACGTACTTAGCTGGCATTCATTTTACAAATTTGTGTTTACATCAGTGAGATGGCAAGCGTGAAGTCAGTCTTTGTGGGAAGTCTCACCCTTCAGGGTATCAGCTTTCTGGAAATGGTACTGTTTCCTACAATTCTTGTGGAATTAATTTCTTTACAGATTTCAGGCCTAACAAAGGTATAAGACTGGTTAAATGCTGATTCCCTAGCTCAAGGCTATATGCAGATGTAAAAAGGTACACTAACTCAGGCAGCAGTTGTTCAATTAAGTATAGGAACAACATGGTTAAAAATTACAGCTTCAGTCTATATGAGTGCAGTGAGATTGTCTTACTAGTTGCTCTTTACAACAAGGAAGCATGTCTGAGGTCATGTGAGACCAAAGCACATGCTCACACTGCAAGGAGAAGTTCTAATACAGGGAATACACAACTTTACAGAAACCCATGCTGCTTTTCCGTATATTCTCTGCACCTCCTTGGGAGACGCCTGCACTTCCTGGGGTCAGGCCCTTCACAAACTGTTTCAAATAAGGGAACCCCAGAAAGTGCTCTAACCCCGGAGACCATGCTTGGCCCATGGCTGGTGCCATGCAAGTTAAGCTAAGGAAGAGATGACTTGAGTCATGGAGCCCTTTAGAAATCACTATACCGGTGATTCCTCCAAACATCCAGGATTTTATCCATCATTAAAGCTACTTAAGAGCCATGCTGACATCACAGCATCTTTCACAACTGGCTGTGATAATCTTAACCAAATGAAGCACTTGAGTTGTCTGGGAAAGTAAAAGAAACCCAGAAATCTCAAAGGCAGTGGCTGAGAATTACAAGTTATTTTTTTTCCACCTTTAGTTTAAACAACTCTCCGTAGCTATTTGAGTGCTGTAAACCACAACCGAGGCAAGCTGCGGCAGCCTGGCTCTCCGTCTGACCCGAGGCGGCAGAGGCAGCGTGTGCCCTCTGCGCTGAGCGGGGCACATTTCCCCATCTGAAGGCCGGCGGGAGGCTCGGCACCCCGGGGAAGGGAGTCCGGCCGGTGGCGATGCCCGGCCCGGAGCACTGCCCCACCGGCGCCGGGCATCCCCCCACCCCAGCGCCGGGCGATGCCGTGGCGCCTCGGCCCCAGCGCCGCTAAAAATAAAGCCCGTCTCTGCCTGCCCGCTCTCGGGAATCGAGGTTGAATCGATGGTTTTCTTTTAAAGCCGGGTTTTATCAGTCGCCCCCCACCCCCGGCAAGGCGCCTCTGAACCGCCCAGCCCGGACCACAGCCCTGCGAATAACTTCAGCGCCGGGATCGCCGCCGGGCGGGGGTCGCGGCCGAGGGTCCGCGGGCAGCACTCACCTGGCCGGCGGTGTCGTACAGCCCCAGCAGGTACTGCTTGCCCCCGACGGTAACGCTGACTGCGAGGGGGAAGAAACACAGCGGGTGAGGGCGGGGGGGCGAGCCCGGCCGACCCCTCCGGCGGCCCCCTCGGCAGGGCAAGGCCAGGGGATGGAGGGAGGAGGGAGGGGAGAGAGCGGCTGCCGCCCCCGGCGGTAGCGGGCCCCCCGCCCGCTCACCTGCGTAGTGGTCGAAGACGGTGGGCACGTACTCCTCGGGGAAGGCGTCGTTGGCGTAGCTCATCAGCAGGCACGTCTTGCCCACGGCGCCGTCCCCCACCACCACGCACTTCAGCATGACCGCCGCGCTGCCATGGGCCATGGCCGGAGCCCGCCCTCATGGCCCCGCGGGCGCGCCCCGCCGAGCCGGGCCCCTCGGCATCGCCGCCGCCGCCGCCGCCGCCGCCGCTCAGCGGGCGCCCCCGCCGGCCCCCGCCGGGCGCGGCCCCCCCGCCATCCGCCGCCGCGCTGGGCCCGGCGGGAGCCGCCTTCCCCCCTTCCCCCGGCCGCGCCGCGCTCGCAGGGAGCGCCCGCCCGGGCGCGGGGCCGGCGGAGGCGGGAGGGGCGCCCCGAGCGGGGGCGGGCGGCGGCGGCGGGGCTGCAGGGCCGGGGCGAGGGCCGCTCCGGCACGGCGGCCCCGGCCCCGCTGCCCGCACACGCATGCACGGCAGCGCCCGGCGCTTCCCCGCCCCGCAAGTTACTTGGGCGCTGCGGGCATCCCCTGCCCCGCGCCGGCAGCGGGGCCGCCTTGATTCTGTTGCGGTCCCCCAACATCGCCCTGTGCGTGCAAAGGAAACTCCGGCAGCATCCTCTGGTACTAGCCCCTAACTGTGCCGGTAAGTATGGAAATAATCAACGAGATGCGAAAGGATTTTGTTCTGCGCTGAGTTTATCGTCTTTGGGTCTGAATTCAGTTGTGGGAACGGATTTAAGAACACCAACGTGAGTCATTTGAACAGGCTTGAGTACCCGTTTGCAAGGCTAAAGCACCAGAGGACGAGACCTAGAAAGAGTCGATACTGCATGAAAAATGAGTGAAATCATGCTCCCATTAGCGTCAGTGGCAAAAGTCCCACTGCTCAGCGGCACTAGGCTGTCACCTTTGCAAGCTGTTTCCAGCTTCATATTTTTCAAACGGTACAAAATACGTCTACAGTCAGACAGAAACAATTGCAGTTTTAGTTTACAATTTTTCCAGATTTATGCTATAAGCCCTATCCGATTACAACAAAAACAGCAGACAACAGTGCAAGCCACGAGGAGACCTCTGTGTTGTGTGGTTTGTGTTTCTATTTGATCTGACATGCTTCAGGGAGAAAATAAATGCAAATCCCACATTGCATAAAACTTATATGAATATTCAATAAAACACATTTTCAAACCAGGACGAAATACAAAAGTTATTACTTTACAAGTTTTTCAGCTTAGTCAGTCAAGCTTTCATGCTTTCAGACCTCAGAGGGTGTGAGCAGGACATCCAACACTGCTCTGGTGCAGTCTCGTCACAATTCATCCAGAGAGCATCAAACCCATGAACAGACAGAAGCTGCCCCAGGAGGTATTTCCTCAGCCCCGGAAAATACCGGCTATAAAAGAAAGCTGGATTTACTGAGAAGTCAGTCAAGTGGCAGCCAGAGCAGGACTCAGCACACAGGTCTCCCAGACAACAGCTTTTCCTAGGGAGCAGATACGTCCTGCATGAGCAGCTGTTTCAGGATGGGTTATGGCACCACATCCAGGAAAACTGCTTTAGAGGTTTCTGGGTATCCACGAGGGACTTGAAACCATGCAGATACTCAGCGGCCCAGGTGACATCTGCTTCCCTTTTGCTTGCCAATGTATCTATTCAGGAGTACCCAACATTTACATTCTCGAGCAACAGCAGCCCAGGCTGCCGTCTGCACAATCGATGGGAAGTATACTTCCTCCACTCTGCTGCTTGCTAATTGCTAGTGTTGCTTCCCAAATCCTGTAATCATCATTTTGAACTTGCACAATCTCAGCCAAGTGATTCTCATCCAGTCCTCCATCTTGCTCAGACAATGGATAGCCAATTAGTCTGCACTAAATATTTAGAGAAAATGAAGATACAGAACTGGCAAACTGAAGCACTCACCTCGGCTCTCTCCTCACCAGTCTGGCTGGTTGTACAGCCAGGGAATCACACAGCTGCAGGACTGGGACCTCATAAAACCCAGTAAGAGTCCCAGAGCGATATGGCCCTGTGGAATCACCCACAGGGGTGTAGGACTGTGTCTACAGAAACTGTAGACTGTTTCAGTCGGTTTCATCCACAGCATAATTCTTATTTTGTTTGTTTTTCCCCCTTTGCAGGTGTCCTTTTCCAGCCAGCACCCACAGCAGTGGGATAAAGGAGGGTGCAGCTGTAAGGAGAACATACATTCCGAAAGTTCCTGGGAATTTTTTTATTGTCTTAAACTTCTCTGGCTTTCAGCAGCTCCTCAGGAATATGTTAGAGTGTGCTTAGTGTCAACTGACTGGCTCAGTGCAGGTTTTCCATTCAGCTGTATTGGCACAATGGATACCTTATCACATGCTTCTTTCACATAGATTAACAATCTGTTCTGTGCAATATGCTTCCATTTTTCAGCAGTACAAATATAAAGTGTTAAAATAATTACCTATAACAAATATTATTTTAAATATCTTTATTAAAGGCACTTAATCTAGCCATTTCCTCCTAACTTCTTTCATAAGGTTGTAAAACAAACCAGTATGAAATGTTTAAAAGAAACTCTTATCATCTTAGTGGTATTTAAAATGTATTTTTATTCCTCATTGTTTGCTATAAAGTTGATAGGAACTGAGAAAACAGTTCCATCTAATTTTTCACAAAAGGGACAGTTTCTGACTATTTGTAGGCTATGCTCTGAATGGTTACTTTAGTATCACATATGAGTACTAAACAGCCCATTTTTTCATTTAAGGAATTAAAATTTTGCTTTGTGGGATTTCTGCAAGATTTCTATACGCACATGAGGCTGAGCACTCATTGGGAAGAAGAAATGTAACCAGATTACCCTTAGAAAGAAGTCCTGTTCCAAATAATTCATGTCAGTAATGGAGGAAAGTGTGTAGAAGAGAAGGTCTAATAAATGATGGGAAGCCTATGAAGACACAAGTCTAGTGAAACTCCATAATGATTGCACAGCTGAACATTTCTTGGAAGTAATTTCTGGGGTATACAAACTTTGCAAGTGGGAACATGGCACGGGACAATGAATTAGGAAAAAAAAAATCCTTGTGTTACCAGCAACAGGGAAAATAGAAGAGAAAGAAAATAGAAGAGCCAGGCTTTAGTACAAGCAGCAAAAGGCATGTTTGGTCCACGGAACCACAGAATAAGAGGTATTAATCATGTAATCAACACATTTTGAAAAGACAGATATGTCCCTGTCCATTATTCATGTCTGTGAATTTAACCTAAAAATTTACACAGAATTGTTATTTTCATCAACTCTGCTGCCACTCTGTGTTGTGAGTACACTCCAGCAAGTCTGTGTCCCAATTCTCCTGCTCAGCTGCCAGATGGACTGTGGTGCCTTGCTTTGTCACTGGGTTGTGCATCACCAGCATGTGGCCATGCATCTCACTACAGAGGTGGACATCTTCCCACATTGTGTGAAATGACTTTATGGAAACAGCCAATATTTGAGGAAAGCCCTAAAAATGCCAAGTTCTAATCAAAGCTCAAAGCAATGTATGAAAAACACCAAATTAGCCCCACAAAGTCCATTAGAGGATTAATTTCTTTTTAGGCATCCCTGTCTATGGAAGATTGGAGCCATGGCTTGTTTCTCTAAAAAAACCTTCTAGACTTACAAGGAACGTTAAGTCTTTAGGAAAGTCAGTGAAAAGGGTGATGCCATCTGAATGCCCTGTTCACACCATATTGTCTTTCAGATCAATCAATCTCTCACCCTCAAGCAGAGATGTCCCTAAGCAGAAGGTTACACCTGAGTGAACATAACACAAGCCTGGTTTTCAGTCAGAATAATTTACTGTTTTCATAAGTGGTGGGAACACCACTTTCACAGTTTATGAATCTGATCATTACATTTTTGCTTTTTTGCCCAAGATTAGGTAGTGCTGAGAACGTGTCTGTATCTCAGCTAATACAGAGGAAACAAATCACATTTCTAATGTGCCAGAAAAGGCTAGGCAATTCGATAGCTGCAGATCTAATCCCTTCTGTATGCCAGTTTCCACTCTAATTTCCTCTCAATTTAAAGGGTCACAGCTGCGAGTTTGCCTTCCTGGTGTCTTTCAAGAAGATGGTGATGTCTCCAAGCAAGGGCAAGCACTCTATGAAATCAGGATGACAGGGTGACACATTTTAGGTCATCTGCAGCAGCCATCTATCTGCCAGAGCACACTGGCTCCTCGCTGTACCTGCAGCGGCCCCGTCTTGGAATGGGGATGAATGTTGCAAATAAAAGTAAGAGGAAACATCACTTACTCTCTTCTGGGAGCAACCTAGTGTGCTCCCCTGCCTGGAAAGCTCCTGCACAGGTCTCCTCTCATAGGTCTCCTCTCATTCCCTTACGCTGTTGCAGCTTATGATTCTTTATTTAAACATTTCCTTTTTTTTTTTTTTTTTTTTTTTTTTTTTTTTTTTTTTTTTTTTTTTATAGATGTAACTGAGATGGGCGTTCTCACAAAAGGAACATAGTAGCAAAATGGCCATCCTGAAATAGTAGCACCAGGACCAAAACTAGAACGCCTTGCTGAGAATGAGATACAACGTTTCTAAAATAAATCTGCATTGGCCATTGCAAAGTGTCACAATCACTACTCCCTGCTTTTTCTTAATATCTCTGCTACGGGAGCTTTGAAAGTGGTCGAAGAAAATACATCAGTGGAAAGATTTTCTCTGAAAAAGCAGATCCTTTGAGAAGAATACCTTTTGAAATCATGTCAATGCCATGAAAATGTTTTAAGAAAGCCATACAAATGTTCTGACAGCTTCAAAGCATTCCCTTTTTTATTTTTTGCAAGGTAAAACGTTTTAATTTCTAAATCACTATGGTTTCAATTTAAGTTAGCATAGTGCTAGCATATGCCATAACATAAACGAAAAGGTGGCATCACAAAACATCTCCACCAGTTTCATTTTTCTTGCAGAAGTTTTGGGGTTTTTTAAGGACTGCAAAATTTTCAGATTGCATTGCTTATTAGAACAAAGACAAATCTCAAAAATATTCATTAAAAGCGACATTTTGTCTTCTGAGCAGCTAATGTCCTCATACTCTTGGGAGGGGTAAAAAAGATACTGAGCAAAAGAAAAAGAAACAACTAACCCAAAAAAGAAACAAAAGTGTCTGGTTCAGATAACTTTTGAGAAGGTACTAAATTTCAAATATGAAAAGTCCACAGATCCAGGCCCATGCCTAAAGTTAATCTTGTATTTCATTCAGGCCAACATAAAATTCAGTTTTCTACACAACGATTTAAAGCACCAGAGAGAATAAATCCGTTGGAAACTTGGTGAGATTAGGGCACCTTCCTCCCACAGGTTTCTTGGCAAACCTTGCACTTCAAGATAGAGTATTAAAATATAAAATAAATTATGCCAGAGCTCTTTTGGTACTATTTCATATTCAGTGAAGGAACCTGAGCAGAATTAAATTTCTACTCAGCTACTCAGCACTGGGCTAAGTGTCAAGAGGCATCAATTCTTTTCCTCAGGCCAACCCCATAACAGTGCCTTGCAGTTCACCAGGCATTTTGTTGGAAATAAAATCTGCATCATGGTGGGGCTTTTTGTACAGCAAGAGCCACCACCATTCCCAGGCATGGAAGGGAGGACTAAGCACTTAACCTCCTCAGCTGATGCCACCTCTGTGGCTCCCTACATCGCCACAGCATCAGAGCATCCCTTTCATGGGTGCTAAGAAATACCCACCTCTGATTCATCCCTGATTCATCCCAGCACTCAAGGCTGTACAGTCTGACATTGCTCTTGTGTACCAAAAGGAGAACAAAATAAAATCTTAAACCTTGGCTCATTGCCAGAGACCAGAAGAGGTATTGTTACATGAATGGGACAGGATTTGAGAAAGGAATACTGGCTCCTTCCTGTATTTTGAAACAAAACTTATCCCCAAAATACCTGGTTCTGGAAAGACAAAAATTATTCCTACATGGCATTGGTGAGCTCCCTGGGAGAATCATGGTGTTGCTCCCCCAAAAATGTTTCAGAAAGGTCAGAGTGTTGACAAATGAGTCTTAGCATTTGATAATGTACTCTTGTTTCATTTACTAGGATAGATGTCATCATTGCAAGGCATTGCAAGGCCTATGTGTTCCAAATTTCATTTTTATTGAGCTGCACTAATCCAACGCAAATTATTTCCCTTGACTCTAACCAGTAATTATTATTTATGAATTCTGGTAAATCTGGTAATATTCCCCTTCGTGCAAAAAACAACTAACCAACCAACAAATTTTCCAGTTCTAGATATATTAGTATGAAAAAATACCTTTTAAATTCCACTTGTTATAAATGAATCTGACCCTAAAACTGACATCTGGATTTTCCCCAATCTTTGATGAAGTCTGGATTCAAGTTTGAATTTTCATGAAGCTTGGACTTCATTCAACAGGTTCTCTGAATTTGATCCTAGATCTGCTTGGCAGACAGAAGCAAGTCCCTAAATTAGTTAATCTTCTGCACACCAGTAACATGGTGTGCAGAAATGGTGATACATCTTTCGTGATTTAAGGATGTTTCACACATTAAAACGTAGCCACATTTTATCCCACAACAGTTATCTGTGTCCTAGCATCATGTGGAGGTAAGGAATGGTGTGGATGGGATATGGGATACTGGGAAATGGGGGTGGAGAACAAGAGAAGCGAGTGGGAAGCAGCCAACCCCACAGTACCCCCACCCCGGCTTTAGGACCCACATGCACCTTGCACTGGGAGGGAAAGATAGGTCCTTCTTTGGCTGTCCTCTTCAACAACTTGTCAGGTCATCTGGCATGTGGAGAAAGCTGGAGGGCATTGATAACAGACCTGAGAACAGAAATCCAGGCTTGGGAAATCTAGCATATGTAAGGAAGCATGGGGCTGTAAGCAGCTCACTGTGGAGTTATTAGAAACTGCTGAGGTGCTAATAGCTTCTAGAAAGCTAATGGTTTAATAGGGATGGAAGAGAAGAACATGCTGGAAATTTCCTCAGGTGGGGTTTTGTATATCCTGATGGGAAATGAAGGGGAGGGAGAAGAGACCCATAATTTTCTTCTTAGGTATTTATTGGAATAAATGTGGAACTGTGCTTTCTGAGGATTCATTATGGTGTTGATAACTTCACATGCCAAAGATTTCAGTGAGTGGTGACAACCTCCTTCAATATAACAATAGAGAGAACAGGGCTTCAGAGTCACATGTTTATTTAATTTCATTAGTGCTGTTGCTGCAATAGTAACTACAAGCACCTGAAAAACTTGTAAGATCTAAAAAAAAAAGTCCTTATTAAAAACATTATTTGCTGGAAAACCTTGCTGACATATGGTTAAGGCTGCTCACTTGCTTCCCTAAAGTCAATATCAGCATTATTTGAACTTCTGAGAAACCAGGAAACACAGAGGATAATAAAGCAATATTCAATTCAACCTTTATATATCTGTAATGGAAATAATTCACCTTTTCAGTGAGTGATTTTCAGGGAACATTGCATATAACTACTATAGCTCAGGCACCCCTTGTCTTTGGAAAAGTGGACAGTATTCAAAGTGACACTTTCACATGCATGCTCTGACCCAATTTCCTAGAGAAAAATTCCATGACAATTCAATTTTATCTTTTCCCTCAACTCACCATTTAGTCATACACATATTATTAAGCCCATAGAATATTTTTCCTACTTTACTTTGCACTTTTGATCCCACCCACAGGAGTGATGAGCACTGTGGGGCTGAGGCTCCATCTGAAGGTATGGCCTCCCATTTTTGCTACTACCCTGGTTTACTAACTTCTCTACCATTTGACACAGCAATAATCAACTCAGCAACTACTGCCAGTTCCCTGCTCCTACTCCCAGGAGGGAAGAATTAAGGTTGCTTGAATGTTGACCTAACTCTGTATTTCCTGGCTTCCAGAAGTCTGAATTTTGCTGAAGCTGGTATTTTATAAGAGCTCCAACTACTGCCAGGAAATACTAACTCTGCATTAATTAAGAGGTTTTGTCAGTCAGTAAAAAGGAAAGATGCTTTAATGACCTGATATTCACTATTTCCTTGATTCTTAAAATACATTTGAGAGAGCATCTTTGCAATGTGTCAGTCTGTGATTCAGAGTGAGAAAAAAATTCTGAAGAGTCCTGAATTTCCAGTAAGGACTAGATGCATTGGTAGACTGGGTTGGGTTTTTTTCTGTGTGAAGAATGGTAGTTTGGTTTGAACACTTTTCTGCTGACTGACTCTTTTATATCAGGTGAATGGTGCTCACCACCATTTTGCTGTTTTGTTTATTGCTCTCATGGGTTCTGTTTTAAATGAGAGTCAGAAAGCACTGAGCTAAATATGTCTTCTTTAGCAGGTATGTACAGAGAAATCAGCTTTTACAGATGTATGTATAACTGTTTGAAGCCTAAAACACTATACCAGTTTTCAACTGAGCTCAGCTTCTAACTCTTCAGGAGAAAGAAAGAAAGAAAGAAAGAAAGAAAGAAAGAAAGAAAGAAAGAAAGAAAGAAAGAAAGAAAGAAAGAAAGAAAGAAAGAAAGAAAGAAAGAAAGAGGATAGTTATCACAACTTGGTGGATCTCACTGGCACATTTTACAGCTAGGTTTTCAGGAAAATATGAGTGAGCTCTTTGTGAGGTACACGAACACCCTTTGAAGCTGATCCAAGCTGTGTATAGATAGAGTGAAGCTGAAGTCATGACATAAGACTCCAGATAATCTTATCCTTTAGTTCAAGTTCTGTCAAAACTCAGCCACAGACTCATTACTGAATTTTTCAGTTCTAGAGTTCTGTAAAAGGATGGAAATGCTGTGGCAAAAGCTTTGTGCTGACAGAATAGTAGAGAGGAAGGAGCAGCAGTGTCAGTGGAAACAGGGGATGCACACCTCTAACCCCTTCCATCCTCTGATGTAAACTTGTATAACACAACTGTCTCTCAAGGGCAGCTGAAACCTTCTTGACCTTCCATTTCCACAACCTGAAAACTCTCTTTCCAGGATGGCTGGAAAATGCTGTGGTGGCAAGGGCAAATAAAAAAAAAAAATTAAGTCAATTCAAGCATTTGAATTTTTCAAAGAATAACATGAAGAAATATTTTCTACTGGAAAACTGGCATTATTATGCCCGCTTAAGAATGGTGAATTAAGGAGATGTTCATGAATATTCAGGAATATGCAGGAGCACACCTGCCACCAAACTCACTGCTCTTCCACCCATTAAACCATCATCAGAAGGTGGCAGTGGATGCTGAACAATATCAAGAGCTCAAGAAGATAAAACTGATGTAGACTTCAGCTTATAGTAATAGATTTTTGAAAATAATTCAGCAGTGGCATGAGTCAGCCCAGTTGCATCAGCTTCTTGTGGTATCTGAATTTGGTCAGTGGATGAATCCAAACAAAGCAAATCTTGCTTTAGAAATAAATTTTACATAGCCTTTGTGCAATTGAGCAGTGCAGGAGAGGAAAAGAAGGTGCTCAAGCACAGACAACTCCAACACTCTCCCTGAGGAAGATTTCTGTGGCAACCAGTGATTGAGTGTGATTGAAACCATGCAAAATATTTTCAGAGAGTTATTTCTTCCTAGGTCAAAACAGGCTTGTTTTTGAATTCACAAATTCCTAAATGAAAATGGCCACTTCCTCACATGTTCCAATGTGTGCCCCTTTCCTTTCCCAGAAATAAGTAATATGATCATCTGTTCACTAGAAAGACTGCCAAAATCCTGGAAGTAATGGTTGTAAATATTTTTAATTTCAAGCTGGTTGAGTTGTTCTAGAATTGTCTATTGGCATCAGGCAAATCCTAGTTCCCTTACTCACCATCCAGCTTCATGTTATCCTAAAAGGCAGTAGAAATTCTCCATCATGTTTTCAGACATGGAACTGCACTCTTCAAGTTATCCTCTAGCTGGAAAAGATAAAAATGCTGCCACAGCCTGTGTGTGGGTCTCTAGAATCTGTCTTACTGACCACAAGAAATCCAAACAGACAGACATAGGGACATAGGCATTTGCAGATATGACTGCACACTACAAAGTCATCAGAGGAAAGTAATATAGGCCACCTTCCCCCCAAGATAGTAACACTGCTGCGTTTATGAGCACCCTTAACTTTGAACGACCTGTACTCTGAAATCAGAGATAATATCAACACCCCAGGTCCTTTCTTGGCAGCAGGGCTGGATGTAGCATAGTCATGTGGAAGTCAGCTTTGTGTGGCTGCATGCAAAGCTGCTGCATTAACACATGGACTGCTATCTCCACTAATTTACTCCTCTTGCAGTGAATGAGTCCTGTTCACTAGGTCATGCCTTTCTCACGCAGTAATCTGCAGGAACCAAAACACCTTCCATCTCCTTTGCATCACCTGCACAAACACAGACTCACCCCCCAGACAGCTCCCAGGTTCAGGACTTGATACACCCAGCCTTTCCAAAGGGCATGGAAAAGGGTTGAGGGGTAAAAGCAGAACCAGCTAGGGAGTGCTCATGCTAATGGCAGCTCTTATGCAAGGGCCCTGCTACCTGTCTGACTGACTGCAGGATGCCAGCCTTTGCTCTTCTGGGTATGCCTAGGAACACTCTAATGGGAAGTGGCCTGTTTTTTAAAAATCAATAATTAGAGGGGAAAGCTTTGTTTAAAAAGATGGAGCCATGTTACAGAATAGCAACTGGACAGAAGCATTTCCAAACGTGACTCAGTCTGTATCTGTGTGTTTTTCCAACACATGCACAGCGAGAACTCTTTTGCAAGAACTGTGTTTTTCTGCCATATTGTTTTTATTGAGAGGTTTCTTTCTCTGCAAAACCTGTGCTCTGAAGTAATAATTTCCAAACTTAGCTTGGTTTCATTAAAAATTTTTCCCTCCTAATTTTGAAAAAGAGGTGGAAAGCTGAACTGTAAAGTTTTAAATACTAGAAAAAAATTTAGCGGGTGCAGGGATGGAAGTTTGGGGCTGTATGCTCAGTTTCTGATTGTTGGAGTCAGCAGTGCTATTAGCCTCAGGACCAGAAGGCTTAAAACATTTGCTAATGTTCATATAAGGATTTAAGCAGGATGTTTTCCTTTATTCTTCCTTCCCCACCCCTATGCTAGTACCAAATTACATGCATTGCTTCAGATTTCCAACATTTCCCAATCTGGATTAATTTACATTTGGAGAGAGGGTGTGAATTAAACTGTTATGAAAGGCTTAGAAGCAGTGCCAACTTGTTACTATGCTCTTTCAAGCATCAAATGCTTTTTCTATTAAGGAAGCTCTCAGAGAACTTCTTGCATCTGGAAACCTCTCCCATTGCAGAACTTATTTATCAAATGCAAAATATGACATACACAACAAAGGCATTCATAGTAACACATCTCCTGCTGCATGTTAGAGGCTCTGTCATAATATGGCCTACAGTAAGATATTGCTGTCTTCAAGGAGATTTCAGTCTGAGAAAAGCCTAACTCCTGCAGGGATGCAGAACACAAGGGAAGAGTCAGAAGCCAGCAGCAGACAAGCAGAGGACAGAGTGCACACCAAACTGCTACAGCTGACAGTCAGAACTCAAAGCCTTTGGCTTGTACTGCACCATCCAAAGTGAGAATCTGGGCCAGATAGCACTTTTTAACCCATTACATACCTAGGAGAGAATATGAAGCCTGCCCTTATCTTCTACTGGTCCTTTTCCTTGAATTTTCTCGTATGTCTAGTACTTACAGACATACAACTCCATTTTCTGCCAAGGGATGTGATATAAGTCTTGTCCCCGGTTGTTTGCAAACCTCACACCCATAGCACAGCTGTTAATAATAATAACACTAAAGCATGGGATGAGGCTGATTCAAATTTGGGTATGTCTTAAGAGTGGTCTCTGTTATTGATACTTGTGTCAGAGCTGGGTTAGTCACTGAGGATTTTGCTAGCAAATTGCATTCAAAGTCCAGGTAACTGCTCCCTTGCCAGCATTAGCCTCTACCAATCTTTGTAAGCTCTGTAAAATTTATTCATGGATCACAGATTTCCCAGAGATTGCAATTTCCATCCTGGAGCATTATTGGCTGTCACATCCTCAGGATGCTTTAGTGTGTTCATCTACTTGTGATCTTAAGCCTGCCTTAACTTCACACTCACTGTCACCTGGGTAAGCACCTTCTTCAACTGAGGGAATACTGACAGGAGCACAGAGCTGAGTATCTGGTTTCTTTCTGCAGCAAAAGGACTTCAAAGCTTTGAGGGGAATTGTTGGTGAAATTTTTTCTCCTTTTTCACCTTTTCCAATGAACAGCTACAAGAGCCTTAGAGGTTCTGCATTCCCCCTTTACCAGATTTCTTCAGGGATATGTGATGGGTTTTGTAGGGTATGGCTCTTCTCCCACATCACTGCTAGCTGTCAGAGACAGCCCAAATACTGCCAGCAAGGATTGTAGTCCTTCTTCCCACCACTTCAATAGCTTGTTTACTTTTCTCTCTGATTCTCTACTGAGTGTGGAGAGAATAATGAAGCAGCTTATAACTCATCAAAAGTGACCAGTGGTTTTATGATGCTTAGCAGTTGAGATAAATGTGAACTGATGTGAACTGAAAAGTAAGGAAATTGCCATGCAGCAGGTTTTAAACAATCAGAAAACAATTGCTTTAACATGGTGCTTAATGCTATTGTGACTCATAACCACCAGTCGTAGCAGCAAAAATGGATGTGTGCCTTAAAGAGATTGGAAAGATTTGTGAAAGATGATTCCACCCTTGGCTATTAAACATGATGATCCAAATGCCACCTCTGACTCAGGAAACTGTTCAACTTTGCCAAAAAGTACTACAGTGTTCTGGGAGAAAAAACACTCTCGTGAGAGAAATGTTCCCTAAGCTCCTGACCTCAGCCTCTGTTGATGTTAAGTTGCTGAGCTAGCTGAATTCTGGTATGGCATAATGTTCTAATATTTTTCAAAAAAACCTACATTTGGCTAATGCAACGAGTAATCTGTGTCATACAGGGACTAATCTATAAGGTCTTGTACAACTATGGTGAATTTACTGCTCACAACAAATGTTGTTGGATATTGCTGGATCCTATGCAATTAAATATATTTGTGGTTCTAATAATTCAGGGATTACCCAGTACACAGTCTGTATTCATTCTTCTCTGCCATTGCTCACCAAATAAAAATGGAAACTTGTAAACAATGGGAATGTGTTCACACTGTGCTGGCAATGTTTCTGAGTCTGCAATACAGAAGGCAGGCTGCAGAGAGAGAGAAAACACTGGTGTGCTGCTGCACCTCCTGACGTAACCCATAATGGATCTGGCTATCCCTGTAGTCATAAAACAGTCACTGAAAAAAAAAAAACAAAACCAACCAACAAAATCACGAACTACTTTATTCAGTGATTGCATAACCTCCAGAGCCACACTGCAGCTGAGGTGAGAATCTTGCAGATAGTTTGGAAAAAGGTCACAGACCCCAGCTTCTCCGGGCAGGAGACTGCATTCAGTCCTGCTCAGCCAGGAGGCTCAGAGCTCTCCTGAAACACAGTGGTTAAATTTGCCACTCCTAACAGTCCCACCCAAGAGACTGCCCTGAAGCTTTTTGCAGGGAAAGGATTTAATTAGAATGTGATTTCTGTGGTACAATGCAATGTTCAGTACAACAGGACCACCGAAATGTACGCTTTACGATTTGCAGTGCAGGTTTGCTTAGGCAAACTTTTAAGATGATCCCTAGGTAGAGAAAGGGCAAAGGCACCAGAGAGGAGGAGAGACTTTGCTGAGCAGGTTTGAATGTCATAAATGCACAGTTATGGCTTAGTATTTGTATCACAGTTGACAGATGCTGCAGCAGTCACATGACTAGAGCATGACCTCATATTTCGGCTCTCTCCCCTCCTCCCCCAGTGATGAGGGCAGTGCTGGCACTTAAATAAGCAGAAGACATTTCCAGAAGGCTAGTTTGTAAGTTACTTAAAGGAGAAGCCTGAATTTTGGCACAGAGATATACTTTGTGCAGACTACACAAACAGCTGCTCAACAGGGGCAGAGAAGCAAAACTCTTTATTTCCACTTGGGAAGTGCACTAAATTGTTGTTAGGGTAAAAACACTGAATCCCAAATCACATGGGCTTAGATCATCCCTTCCCAAGGAAAAATCTGCAGGAGGTGCAGTAGAGGGAAAAAATGCCTCCATGAGTCCTTACAGGTTTACCCTGCAGACAGTGGAGCTGCTGCAAGCTCTGATGTCCTCTAGGGATCTGGGAGAGATGCTGCAGCCATGAGGCAGCCATCTCTGCCCTGATGCTGTCCCAGAAGCCACTCTAGATGCTCTGGCAAGTTGATTGAAGGAAGGTTGAACATCCAGGAAGAATATATAACTTTATGGAGATTTTCCAGGGGAACTGAGTGAGCTCCTAAGCCCATCCACTCGTTTTGGCATGGATTTTAGATTATGCAATTCCCTGAAGGGTCCTGGGAGGAAGACATAGTTAGATACTCTCTCAGTAGCTGAACACCACTTCAGCAGGAAGGGGAACCTCACCTTTTCCAAATTTCCAAAGGTGCAATTGGCTCCATGGGTATAATTTTCTATCACAGCACTGTTACACAAGAACCAGACTGGCTGAGAGGTAAAACTCATGAATTAAAATCCCAGCTTTGGCACTGATCCCCATTACAAGTTACACCAATGGGAACTGTTTTAAAAGTGCAGAGATTTTTGTATATTTTAGAGTTTTCTCACTAATGTGGCTGCATTTTGCAGCTATTCATGGACTACAGACCTGAAACTTTTGCATACAACTTCACAGTTTTCCAAAAGATAAAAAGTAAGACTTTTCTGTACAACTACTTGCCCCTAAGCCTTCTTTTCTTTAGCCTCGTGTTGGATGAAATACAGTGCGATTATTCTCATCTGTAAGAGCAGTGGCAATTCCTTGGGGCAGTAATAGCCCACTTAGCCTTGTTAATGTTGACAGCACACCAGGACTGGCTGGGATTTCTCTGCTTTGGGTACACAGGGGGCTTCAGTCACGTTTGGATTTCAGCTCCATGAAGGTCTTCGCTTGAAAAGTTGTGGCTGCACAGAGCAGTGGTTACTTGGATTATCCCAGCTGAAGCACCAGCATTCCCAGGAGGACCAGCAGCTCAGTGCCCTGCTGCTCGTGCCCTGCTTTGTCGCTGACCTATTACAAGAATTTGCTGAAGATCTTCGTGTAATTACTTCACTTCTTAAAAAGAAAGAAAATGAAACCTGAAAATTCGGGGACAAGGAGAACTGTGTGCGCGTGCTACACGCGTGCATCACTACTTGACCATAAGCAAAGGTCTTCTAGTCCTTTGGAGCGTGCTTGGGTGGTTGAGCCCTCACCCCCAGCGAGCGCAGTGCGTGTCCCCCGTAGCACTCGAGGCCGCGGGCAGGCCTGTGGCACCCGAGGCCCCGCGTTTTCCCTCAGGAGAACGAGCAGAGCCGCGGCCGCGCAGCGCCGCCAGCCCCGCTGCCGCCGCCGCCATGTTGGGAGCCGCGCACGGCGCCATCTTGTGGCCCCTGAGGGCTGGTGGCGGGAGCCGGGCGGGAGGGACGCGGCACCGGCTGAGGGGGCCGTTGTCCTTCTTGTTGTGGGGAGAAAGACAAGCGTTTCAAAGTGCTGTAGGGCCGCCTGGTTCTCGGCACAGCGAGCGAGGAGCAGCAGTTTCAGTAGCTCCCCAGTGATGCCTCTCTATGCTGGATGGAGATGGGGATTTTCGGGTGCCTCAATGAGCCCCGGCTCCTTCCCAGGGTATCGGAAGGCACCTTCCCGGTGGAAACCACATCAGCAGCAAAGAACTGCTGCTCACACTACGGCACACCGGTTGCCGAATGTGTGAAAAACCACGGTGATAAATACGCACCATTCCTGTTCACGGCGAGCCTGCACCCAGCTCCTCCTAAATGAGAGCTGAAAACACAGCTCTCAGCGTTTCACCGAGATTTAAAAAACTCAGGTGCCTTTCTTTCACCTAGCCTTGCCCATGATAAGGTGTTTAATGGCAAAAGGTTGAATTGGAAGTGAGTATTTGGGGAAAATAACCTATTGACCAGCTCCATCCACAGCCCACAGCCTCAAATGCTGGTGGCAGTGTCACCCTGATGCTGGTGGAGCAAACTGACTTAGCCTGGGTTGGGATGGGCTTCCCCCTCTGGCATGCACAGAGCACCTCAGAAAACGCTGGACAGAAAGCTTGAGCATCTTTTGAGGCCTTACACAACCTTTGGAGCTGGATTTGAACTGAATGAGATTGCCTGGAGTTAGGGAAGAGAGCAGAGTGGGACCAGTCACGGTTTTAGCTATTGACCTGTTTGTCACAGTATCATCCTTTGGGGAGTCTCACTTTATCTGCCTTCTTGCTAAAGCTTTCCAAAAAGAGTTATTCAAGCCTTTTTACAATCTGCTGTCCTATGTCATTGAATGAAAAGTTTTCAGAGACAGCGTATATTCATTATGTTACATTGATCAAAACATCTAGGTTTCTACGGGTTTATGCCACACACTTATGAGCCAGTAAACATTTGAACATGCAGCTCTTAGTGTTTATCTTCTTTTCCCCCATAATTTTCTTAGTGCTGGTAAGTTATCCAATTATTGTTGCTATTTAGTAAAATGTGGGTAGGGTGAAAGCAACAAGCAAGCTATCACATATTCTGTGGCATTCACTTGATATTTTAACCACTTAAAAGTAGTTAAAAATCACTTCTAGAAGGTAAAGCAGTACAAGGTCTGTGTGTGAGCCGTACCTAAGCCATGAACATTCAGGAGTGAAGAGAGCTTATTTTCACAAGGTTCTAATAAGCCTACATGGCTTGAGTGTAGTCCATCCATAGTTTGTATCACTTGTACACCAGACCCTCCCTAACCAGTCTAGAAAAGGAATTTAATCTGTTGGTGAGGGGCCTCAGGATACGGCCCCTTAAAATTTCTGTGTGTCACTCTAACTGAAATTTTATTCTGGGGGTAAATTAAATGACAGTATCATTGACAATTTGTCTGGGACTTTACAATTTTCTCTTTTGACTTGAACTGGGATGTAAATTAAGCCTCAAATGCTGTTTTTCTGCTCACAATCTGCCTAATCAAAGAAGGAGATTCTCCTGAACATTTCAATGCCCAACTTGCTGGTGGGAGTCCCTGATAGATTTCTCTTTTAAATTTAGCATAGCCCAGAATAGTAACTCTTACATAACATATACAGAGCAAATATGGGACTTGCTATAATTTCAGTGAGAGACTGCAGATTTCCTGCTGAATAACTAAGGCAGACACCGTTAGAGTCATGCCTCAAATACAAATCTTCAGCAAACAAGCTTATTCTTACAAAGCAAGGGATAATGTTTCTTGTAGGTATCAGAATAGAGCTGACAACCAAATGGACTGTGACAGAGCCCAGCTCCTCTCATGTGTCTGTGCATGGCATTGTGGCCTCTGATTACCTCAAAACTTGCAGATGCATTGGACTCCCTGTTCCTGGAGCTAAAGAGGGACTGTGGGGCAGGAATTTACACTCCCTTGTCCTCAAGCCACTGGGGCTACTCAGGAAGGGGAGTTCTTAGACAAATAAGATCTCTGCTTATATTCACAGCAAGCTGGCTATCTGTGGAGCAGATACTCCTCCATCCAGCCCCTGTCTCAGATGGGAGGTCTTGGAGAGCAAAGGCCAGGATCTCGACCTTTCTGGCACTGTATGTTTGGTAGGCTATCTAGCAAAAGAAATAAAATAGACCTTCAATCAATTTTCACCTCCTCCTGCCTTTTGTTTCCCTCAGCATAACACCTCCCCTAACACTGAACTGCAGAGCAATTTATTATGTGTGTGTGTTTGTCACACACATAATTGATCCCTGCCATGTTCCAGGGGTGAATCAGTGAAATACTGCATCCTCTGACTGCTCTTGGGCTCTTCAGGCTTGCAGCCTCTAAGGACTGTAGCTTACTGAGGAGTCAACTGTTCCAGGAGGCAGGACATCAGGGTGCTGCAGCATCCCAGAGTTGCTCCAGCACTGTTATACAGGAGGATGCAGCAAGGACTTTCACTGTACTTAGTTAAATAGTTCTAGTCATATGAACTCTTGAACAAGGTTTCGTTTCACTGGGGACTACAGATACAGAGTCCTAGAATTGTTAGCAACTTGCATATAAAGTACAGGCTGGACAGAATTTGTCCATGTGTCATTTGACAAGATTATTTACACAGAGGAATTTGCTTAGCTAAGAAACTTGATGGACACAAATACATGTCAAATAAGCAATTACCCCATACTCACCGGCTTCTGGAGATCAATCATGCTGACCTATAGTCCCTGTCATTTCCTGGATTGCTTTATAAATAAAAAACAGGAAATGCATTAAGTCATTATTAGATTAGCTTTGGTTTTGCTTTGAGAATTTTTGATCTGATAAGAAGTATCCCCTCAGCTGATTTGGTAAGGTACCCTTTTCTTGTCAGTATAAATGATGGTGCAGACCAGGCAGTGGAGTCTGAAAACCAGTTCATTACACAGAGGAAATGGATCTGTTTCATTAGAGGGATGATATTCCACCAGTTTTACTGTGTGTTCCCTTTAAACCTTGCTGATCCTGGTGAAGTTTCCCTCAGACTAGTACAGAGTATGTACATACACACTCTGCACACTGGTTGCACTAAAGAAGTGTGATGCAATATTTTTTAGCTAAATCATTACAACTCTTCTATGAATATTTAGGTGTGGCATTTATCCATCCCTCAGACCGACGGCAATGCACCGATCCTGCATTCTTGTGTCAGGAGCTAGTCTGTGACTGTTTTCTATGCTGATAGAAAAGGCTGGGGATTTTACATGTGTGGTGTTTTCCTTCCTGCTTGCTTCCACAGAGACTCTAGGTTTTCTGGACCCATAGCAGTAGAAGGTAGCAGTAACTGGAAGAGTAGCTTGAACGACCCACATTGTCATTCATAGCCATGAGTATGCTTTTTCTGCTCCCACAGAGTCCCGGGAACTCAGAGCTTCTAGATTCTGTGCCTTTATTCAGTGTCATGATTGCTGTTCAAAATACAATTTCCATATGGAGTAAAAAAAAAAAAAAATAATCAGAGGAGCTTGCCTTTGGTATGCAAAGATTGGCAATAAACCTTGTGGTAAGGTAGGAAGGAATACTCGAAAATGAGAGATCCAGTGTGCTATGAGTATCTGAAACTCTTACTACAATTCATGCATGTATCTGCATGTTTTGACAGTGAAGGATAGTTGGGTGTACTGAATTCCCTGTTGTTCATAGTCTCTGGACAAGAAAGAATATCTTCCTAGAAGCCTGACTACCTTCTAGAGGAGAGCCCTGGACTTTAAGTAGGAATTCCTGGGTCAGTTTGGTCAGTCCTCTGGAAGAAGTCAGACTAGAGCATCATAATTGATATGTATGACTTTCAACTCTTTGTAACTGAGATTTTGTTTCAATAACACAGGGGAGCAGTGCTATTGACCTTAAAGGGAGTTTAATCTCATGTGTCCACGGAAGATTGCTGTACATCTGCTGGCAGGCAGGTTCCAGCAGAAACTCCATCCTGCCAGTCTCTGGCAGCCTGGGTCTTAATTTGGAAAACTGTAGAAAGCCAATGCTTTAGGATATAAATCAGCAATAAACTGTATAATCCCAATGTAGAGGTTTAATTAAAAAAAAAAGAGATAACTTGATTGAAAGGGTTAGATTAGAAGCAGGATTCAAAAGTAGTCATGTGGAAGACATTTAAATAATACAAATACTTTTTATGAGACATAGTACAGAATTCAATAAATATTTAAATAAAATACTTATGTTGAGGGTTTTGCCAGAAAACCCTTGGAGAGTTGGTTTAATCAGGTTCTTGCTGGTCCTTGCTGGTGCTATAAATCTGCTTTTAAAAAAAGTTTCAGTTCTCTCACATGTCCTGGCAGGGGCCAGATAAACACCTTGGGGTACCCCTGCTGTGCTAAGGTCACCTTTATGCAGAGATACATCACAATGCTCTACTTAGCAGCATCAGAACAAGACTTAAATGATGCATAAATCTTGAGCTCTTCAGGAGTTTTTTTTCACCCTCTCCGTATGAGAAGAAAAGCAAGCAGTTCCTTTAATCCTGTGTGGCTTCTGTATTAAAATAAGCCTTGATACTAATCCCTGGCTATCTGGATTTAAACTGACATATATCCTACAGCTTCAAATACCAGAAAATCTGAGTTACCAATGTGCCCTTAAACCCAGAGCATTTATGTGCTTAATCACACCAAAGGACAGAAAAGTCATTATATTCCCAGTGTTTCCCAAATAAGGAACTGGGTTCCTTCAAAAACCCAGGCACTTTCCCTGACATTATTCCTTTTGCTGCAGTGTTCTCAGTGTTCCCCACTGTGGCTTGAAAAAACATGATGTGCAAGGTAAATGTCACAGAGCAGCGTATCAAGGTTGTGTTGGCATCTTGTGTAAATTCAACTACACGATTTACAAACTGGAGTTTGCACTGAAATTTCAGAAAAGGCAGGTAGCTTCACTTGTATGTGAGCACATTTTCTCCCTGACAGAAACATCAGGATTCCTAGGCCCTCATCCAAACACAGTTGTCAAACTTGACCAGAAAGAAATATTAGTAAATTATAAGGCATCCATATTTCTGGGTTTTATGAGTATATATGTGATTGTAAAGTAGTGGTAACTACAATGCTCCTGTAGTGGTAACTTCAACAATGTCACTTCCCAGATGTACTGTGCACATTATATAACACAAATAGGCCACCAGCTTGTATCTCCTTGTGTCCCTGAATGTGCAGAGGTACCTTCATAACATGCTGCTGCTCTGAGCAGCTCACTTTGCTCTTTACCTTGTCTTTGTATCCATCTTCCTTCCCATCTTCTGTTTCTCACCCCCATCTGTTGATGGGCACATAAGTGGTTAACAGTGAATGTCCTGCCACATTCAGTGCTGAAGGGCAAGGGTCACTCTTGGGATTGCCCACAATAAAGAAGTTACATATGCTAGAGCCACATTTGTACTTTCTGCTTCTTGCTCCCCTCTGCCTGTAACACAGCAGGGTATCATCTCAGCCAAACCCTGTCAGTCAGCAAGAACAGGGGAAAAAACTTCTTTCTTCTCTCTCTAAAGTTTCAGCTTCATAAGCTCTTTGGGGCAAGGAGTACATGACTGTGAGGAAGTGGCTTTTATTTCTCAGGCATCTTTAAACACTAAAAAGAGCAACTACTGAACATCAGCAACCTCACAAATACGGGCAGCCAGAGGCAGTCAGAGTTCAGCTCACATGGCAGGTATGAAACCTGTCCTCTAAGTAAATGTAAAAAATCCTTGGCAGAAGGTGGCTGACAGTAAGAATCCCAGGAAATTATGGCTTTTTTTGAGATGGATACCAGCACTACATATGTTCTGATGCTAGAGAATTAGCAAATGAACAGCAAAGAAGATTTCCACATGCAAGGAAATATTGGCATGACCTCTGCTGGCAGGGAAATTCTCTACAGATTTTAGTGCTCAGACTAATGATTCCAGCTTCAAAGCATTCTCTGCAATGAGGCTTCCCACTAACTCATGCTAACCAAGAGGACAAAGCATCTGTTTCTGAAATTTCTCATCCTCTTCAGGTTACTGAAGAACCTCAGGCATAGATTTTAAAACCTGATCTAGAGATACCACTTCGAGCCAAAATCGCATCAATACCACTATCTTTTTTCCCATCTAAACTACAGCAGCTACTGTTAGCCACAGTGAAAAGTGTCTCTGAAGACAAGCTACAGAAACACAGTCTGTAATTTGTGTATGGCCATTAATAAAGATGGAAGAGAGTGCCAGATCCTTTCGGCACAATTTTCCAAAGATACTACTTTTCCAAGAAAGTATCTACATCACAATCAAAGAAAAATTGCAACAGCTTTTGAAATGCCAGAATCATCTCCTTCCTCTTGTGGCAAAGCATGGAGCAGGGAGTCATTAGGACACTGACAGGAGAAATGGGTGTTCATATCTTCACAAGTGACTTGATCCCAAAGAACCTGTTAGGTTCTAGAAGAATAGATGTCGGTGTCTTTATGAAAGTCAAGCTGCACACGTTTGTTGCAGAACTGAGCACAGGCTGAACTTCTGAACTTTGAGGGGAAAATGTACAGACTTAAGAGACTTATGAATATTAACTTCTCTGGTCAGCTTAAAACAAATTTTAATGGTCATACAATGCATGATGAGGAGGGATACATATTAAAAGAGGAATGTGTAGTAGGTGGCTGTATCTTCCTAGTACCTCAGCCAACAGGGAAAGGAGGAGGGCAACATGTGGTTGGGAATTTAGGATAAAAGGGAGAGGCCCCATGGAGGTATGGCCTGGTGGCCTCTCTCCCTTTACTCAAATAAAGGTGATTCTTGCAGGGCTCCTCGGTCTCCTTTGTGAGCACTGCCCTTTCACAGCAGGATTTTCCATACAACACCATCTCCCACCCAAATAGTTGATATTTCTTTTCCAGTGACTAAACAATTCAACTGCTAAAGCCTACTGTGATGCCTAAAAGGATCTGATTACTTTGAACACTGCCTGGCTGAGGAGCTCCTGATCCTTGACAGTGAGCATTCACATAACCACATGAAGAGAGAGATGCATATTTCTTCCAAAGGTTCTTTTGACAATTTTCATTTGTTTTGTTTGCAATTCAAAGCTTTTTTGGTTTTGGAATAATGGAAACCTTTAAAAGGATTCAAAACACAGCATGTTTAGAGAAATTGCCATTCTTTTGAGAAAGGAAGGGTTTTTTCTGATAAATGTTTGTTCTCATCTAATTCTTACTTTAGTGACTGGCAGCTATTGAAACTCTCAAAGTTAACCAAATTTTTTTTCTGTGGTAAAATTGTACTAGTTAACAGATAACTTTACATTTGAAAGTTATATGCCAGGGAAAAAAAAAAACAAACCCAGACAACAAACCCATGAAAATCAAAGACAGTCTGTTACTGTGTTAATTTAAAGAGTGTGCTTCGGGATATACTAGCTGATGATATGTCCAGTGAGTACCTATATATATATGTAAGGTAGAAAGTGACTGGTCTCTAAGACTATACTTCTAGTCCTCAAACCTTTCTGGTTTGAAACTCCTAAATTAAAAGTTTCAAACTGTCTCTAACCAAAACTTCAGAAACTGCTTTACTTTAGAAAATGAGGAACCATGTTTGAAAGCCATTAAAACAGCTTGTAGTGGATACACCAGTCAAGCAAGCAGTACACTTTTTGATACATCAAGCAAACTTTGTTTGGATACCAAGGAGCCAGCCAAGAAACTTTAAGGGAGCAATATGAAGTTCTCCACAGATGTGCTGTTGCTATGAGGTGGACATGATGTTGCCACTCTCAAAACCCTCTGTGATTGCCTGTCACAGGGTCTGCAAAATCTACAAAGTGTTGGAACCTCTGCTGTCTGTGCTGTCCTTCCCTGTCCTGGCTGCTCCTATGAGGCTGCTTGTGCCCCACTCTTATTCAGGACTGCACCCACCACATTTTTAGTGCTACAAAACCAGTGATTTCCCCACCTGTGCTTAATATTCAAAAATCATGACTCAGATTCTAGGATCATGATTGGTTTGAAACTCATGAGATTTTTCTTTTTAAGAGCCTTAGAGCATTTTAAATCATCATCTGGCTCCTAGGCTTCTTGTTCTGGAGTTTTCGTAACTATGAGACCTGGAAACTTGAAAGTGTTTACTTTGTAATTCCTTAACTGGTGGCTGTGACTTACAATAGAATCTTTAAGAGCCAGCAGTACTGGTTTTGATTTGTATATCCAGTTTTCACTGTGAAAAGACAAATTGAAGAAATTTGGCTTTTATGGCCTAGTGCTGGAGAGGAACCTAAAGGGTTTTACACTGTTACTCAGTTTGTGCACTGCAGGCAGGAAGTGAATGATTGCAGCCACAGGAGCAAAATTGTCCCGTTACCTTTGGGGCCACACTCTGGAGTCCTGCAGGGCCACAACAATGTTTAGTGTGAGCTGGAGCCTCCCCAGGGCTGGGGAAATTTGTTTTGCCCCTCTTAAGGTGCTGTGAAGCAGAGACTACCCTGAGCTTAGTGACTGCTGCCTGGGCTTCTCATCTTCCCTGGACGCTGGAGCTGGGAGAAAAGCCAATGTGTCAATCCTAAACCAGTTCTTCATAGCCCAGAGGGACCCTTGGAGCAGGAAGTACTCTCAGCAGATTACTCACCTCTGTGTGATAATGCCAAAACAGATTTCAAGGCAGGAAATGCCCAAGTAAAATCTGCAGCATTCTTAGATGAGATGGTTGAAATGTGCTAATTGTTTTGCATTTTCTTTTTTTAATACATTTTCTTATACAAGTTCCTTTTTGAAATGGAATTACAAAATTTCGAAAGAAAAGGTTTTGTGAAAGCCAGAAAATTTTGATAAGATTTAAAAAACACTTTTTAAAAATTTTTCACACATATGCTCAGATGTCTTAGTTAACATACACATTTCACACACACATACACAAAGTCTGCGGTTAAAGTGACTTAACCTTTTGTTAAAAAAAAAGTGGTGATCCAAAAAGCATACTGTTATTTTACTATATTTTGAGACAAATGAGCTATGAGTCAGCTTCTGGTTTAGAAATAAACATATGTGGATGCTGCATCTAAATGATCTGATAAAGGTTCATATAAAGAGGCCACGTACTCTAAGAGTGAAGGGCCCTGCCTGTTAGTTTTCTTGCACTGCTGTCTTCACCATTGGCTGCTGCTGTGAGGCTACTGCAGAAAAATATGCCACACAAGGTTTGGGGTTGCTGTTCTAGAGCAACAGGGGGTGCTGAGTCATTTTGGTCTGGTTTAAGAGCAGTGATGCAAGGCAGCAGTATCTAAGGCACAGGTTAGCCCCCAAACTTTTGAAGTAGCCTGTAAGTGTGTTCTCCTGGGAACGCCCTGCCCTACCCTGCCCTGCCCTGCGGGGCCAGCACACATGTTCCCTCGGTGTTCCTTGGCCACAGAGCTTGGTTTTGCCCTCACTCCAGAGCACTGTCTAGCAATTCAATGGAAAGGGTGAGCCACAATCATAAAAATTATATTGTGAGACCACTCCAGATGGAAAGAATTCATATCCATGAACTCTAGGTAATAGGAAAATCTGTGCTGCCTAATTCCTGAGGTTCTGCTTTGCAGCCAGCAATTTTTAAGGTGGAAAAAAGAAGGAAGGATTTCTTACAGATATTTTGTTGAGTGTGTAAATAAGGACATTTTAAGGTACGTGAATCTAGTCATTCTTTTTTCAGTTGTATGGGGGACCTTGAGATCCATGATACAAGGGATTATCTCTTCAACTCAAGGACTAACAAAATGACCCAACCAAGGCCACTGCTGTACATTAAGATGTGCACTGTAAGGTGTAGCACAATACATTTATCATCGGTGTGACTCGCTGCTATTTACTGTCCAAAAAATGCTGGAATTGAGACTCTTTGGTTCTTCCAGTGCTGGTAAATAAGCTCCATCTACTGGTTGTTGGCCATGACAAAGTTAGGACTGAAGACACTATTCATTTATGTAATACTTGCATTAAGACAGTCCTCAGTCATCTGTGGAATTGTTAGAGTTCTTTTAGATTCACTACAGTCAAGCACCTAAACTTTTGCTTTTGGAATTCTGAGGGACAGCATAGAAAACGGATGCACAAATTTTCTGGCCAAAGTAGGCCAGAATGTTTTCCTAAGGCAAAGGAGGGGATAAATGTACCCAAGATGACCGAAAAATGGGTGGGTGCATGCAGACATGCCTGGGTCAGAGTCCTAGGACCAGCAGGCTTAATTCACTTCAATAAGGCACAGAGGTCCTGGGGTGCTCCTGACTTGCCCTAGGAAGATGGTGGCTGGGAGCATGGTGGCTGGGTCTCTTTCAGGATTTCCACACTCAATTCACATTCATACCACTCTTAACATATCTGTTACAGTTGTCCACAACAGCACTACAATTGTAAAGAAATCATTTTCCATTAAGATACCATTAAAATTTCTGAAGTCTAGAAGGTATTTCTTCATTTTGTATCAAATGAAACCATGAACTTTTTTAGAAAGCATGAGTTTCTTCTTTTTTTTTAATGCTTAGATTTTCCAATTTTGCATGCATCTGAGCTTGACTGAAGTGTTCCCTCCCTCCGCCCTCCTGGTCGGGCTGCTAGCTCAGATTTTGGGGGGCTTTGGGCAAGGAAGACTTCAAGATAGGGAAAGAGACCCAAAAGAGGCTCCTTACCTCAGGATGTTCCAAGGCTTTATTCTTGAAGGGGTTCCAGGGGCAAAAGAGACCGAACAAGGAAGAGCAGGGGTTTATCTAGACCCTCTGTCCCAGGACAGATAGCTAGCACTGAGCCAATTGGTCAGAGATAGGGGGGAAGGTAGGGTCAAAATACATAGTTACAGGCTTTGGGGTTCCTTTTGGGGTTAACCATTCCCCAGAGGGATACAACACTTGACCTAGTAGACAATCAAAGTTTTAGGTCTAGTAGTTAGATCAGAGGGAAAACAGACTATTAGGATGCAAGTGCAGATGAACCAAATCCCCTGTTGCAATACTGCAATATTAATGGGACAGGACAAGTGTGTTCCAGGTGGATCTGGTAAGTCTAGGAATGGTAGCCAAAGTGCTCACCTGGCTTACAAGAGAGCTTTGTGCAAGATTACATCCTGAGTCCAGAAGGCCAGAGTGTCATGAGTCTCAGACTTCCTAGAAGAGTACTCTTGTCTGCAAGCTCTAAGGCCAGATTCCTTCTGCCTTTCTCAATGCCGTGTTTACCATCTGATTCACAACAGAGGTTGCTGCAGAAGGAGAAGCTCCAATCCTAGAATCATCTATTGCCTATGGATTAGGACACTCACCTAAGAGAGGGAAGAACCAACTTGTCCCTTCTCTAAATTAGGCTGTTTCCTCATCTCTCAGATGAGGTCCTACTGGATTACTACTTACTACTAGGCTTTCTGCTGAACTGTGAAGAGGCATCAAATGGCATCACTTTTTCTTCTGAGACCTCATGCCTGAATAACTTGTGTACAGAAGCATACCTTTGGTATAGAGATAGATATTTAATGCCTTGGGGGAGCTCCCATTTTCTTCTGCTTCCTATCAGCTACTTTCAGCTAAGTCATGAGACTTCTAATGTATTTTCAAGCGTGTAGCATGTTAACCACAATTTCTGCCTTCATAAAAATATTTGCATTTCATAGCTGAAAAGAGAAGCATGTGAGCTTCTCCCTGTTTAGATAGAGTCTAATGAGTCAACAGCAAAAGACTGAATTAATGAATAATGTCACCAAGAGACAGGGTCCTTAAGACATAGCTCTTGCCAATTTTAAGTCATGGTTTAACATTGGCCCTCATATCTGAAAACATTGTGTATTCATTTAAAACTTTTGGCTTCAGTTTTCGTGTCTGTTGTTAATGGCAAACGTTCCTTCTTTAATCAAACACATTGGGACATTATTGCTCTTACACAAGAAGTGCTTGGGCATCAATAACAGTACTGTCTCTGGACAGTTAAAAAGCACAAATTTCACCTGTGATTAAATGTGCTTTAATTTATGTCAATGAGCATTTTTATTTGATGGCTCAGTTCTCATAGTTTCTCTTTGCCTCCAATGCCAGTGTGGAGATAATGAAAAACCAAGGGCAGCTGCACCACTGTTTTGTTGCTTTGTTTTTCCCCACCTATAAGTCTCTGATACCATCTTTCCCCTAAAACTTTGACATACTCTTATCAGCCCTGCCAGTCCATAAAAAGTGACTAACCAGTCACCAGTCCATAAAAAGTGACTAACTAACCAATAGTGCCTCTTCTTCCTTCCCATTGCCACTGCTTAGAGAACAGGGCACTGAACTGCCTGCCAGTCCTCAGTGCATCAGCACTGGACACCTGAGACGATGCTTGGCAAGACTTCTCTGAGGCTTGAGGGTTGCACAGGGGACCCAAAGCAAGGCCATTTCCCCCCTCTGCTTGCTCAGTTTTCCTCACAAGGGGAAGAGAAAACAGCAGTTTCCACTGCTAAAGGGTGTGGCTATGGTCATTTCAGCCCCATGTCAGTAGTGAGGAAACACATTCATAAATTGTACTCTGTTCTGCTTTGGTGCAAACTCACAACTGGAAATCATCGTCTCAAAGGTTACTGTGAAGATGATCCTTTCCCTATTACCATTCTACCTCGTTTTCTAGGTTCCTATCGTAGCCCAGAACTTATTTGGCTTTCTGTAGGGGGATGCAGCCCTGGTAGGTGGTTATGAAATTGTGATGATTGTAGCTTGGCCCTAATGCTACTCTGCCTGGAGAGTGCTTTGGAAGTGGGACCAATGGCCAAGACCAGGTAATTTAGTGCAGTCATCCTAATACAGTGAGATTGAATATGCAGGAAACTGGAAGACAGAAGAAAGCAAGCTCTTGAAATTGAAACAACAGCAAACCAAAGATTCACAACTTTTCGGATTTCTTGGGTAAAAAACCCAGTTCCACCAATGAGGGAGACACATGCCTTTTAGTTTCAGTGGAAATATATCACTGCAGATGTTCTGAGTTCCTGCATCTCTCCATAAGCGCCATATTCCTGTGCCTCATCTTTTTCAAACATGTACTTCCTTTGTGACATGAAGGATCTGCTTGGCTTCACGTTTTTCTCTCCTGCCTCTTCCCTCCCAAGTGGGAGGCTGACACTTTCTGTGTATATTCCAAATGCCATCTCATTCCCTCAGAACTTGTTACATTTTCCTTCTCATAGTACAATGGTCAAAAGACTTCCCTTGGTCAAAGTGTGCTCCTTTGAGTTCCTTGAACTCTTAACATCCTTGTTTTCAAAAGCCACTTCCTGCTCTTTGTTCCTTCTTTTTTTCTGGGATTTTTCCATGACACATCTCCAGCTCTTACAGACCACTGGGTGCAAGGGCAGTCATAGATTTCTTCTAAGACAGTTCTTCAGTACTTTGAAAATGGAAGACTATTAATGGCAATGACTCACTTAGACATTTTTCCCTTTTCAGGGAGTTATATGACACCAGCTGTGGTAGAAGATTGCTGATTCACTACAATATTAACCTTTCCACGGTACAGCAATTTTATGGCTTTATCCAGCATTCATAAATTCTAAATAAATATGTTTTCCTACCTGTCATTCTTACTTTTTTAGGACTTTGGCCTCACATGAGTTTATAGAATTGTTTGTTGCAGGCCTAAATGCAAATATGACTACTACCTAGAAATGTGGGGAAATTATATGTTTGTGCCAAAATGTGAAGCCTAGAACATGTGAGAAAGAAGACAATATACAATGCTCCAGTGCTTTGCATTTGGCATCATTTATCCAGATCCAGGAAAAGATTTCCATAGTGTCCTGGTTAAGGGCAAATTTGGGAGAGAACCTCTGAATGGGGTCCCTCAGGGAAGCAAACCCAAATGGCCCCTCCCCCAATTGGTCTGGGAAAAAATCTCCTTAGAGAAAAGTGGAAAAAACAATTTATTTAACAAACAAAGTGCCCACAAGCACAAAAAATCAATAGCACGAAACAACAAAACCTCTCATTGCTCTAAAGAGAGATGGCAAATTGAGAAAGTCCTTGCTCTGGGTAGCTTGGCTCGCTCAGTCTCTTATCAGTTCCTCCAGTGCTGGAAAATGCCGAGGTCCAGGCACCAGTCGGCTGCAGGCCTGAGCTTGTGGTGCTCTTCTGGGTTTTCAGTCCAGAGCAGATTTAAACAGTCCCAAGAAGAAGAAAAAAACAGTCCAGGGAACTTCTCTGCCTCAACTAGCTGAAAACTAACTAAAAGCAAAGGGATGTCTGTCCTGCTGTCTGTCCGTCCTGCAGACAACCCAGTCCAGGAGCAGAATGTGGAGGAGTGAGTGCAGTTTCTGAAAATAAACTGCCTGCTTCTTCTTTCCCCTCCTTTGCTCTCAGAACCAGTCTGTAAGGTGTAGAACTTAATAAATTCCATAAACAGAACAGACAATTGGGGATACAAGCATGACAAAGTCACCCCAGGACACACAGCCATTTCACTTGGTGGCTGCTAGCAGTGCTGTGACTCAACAGCAATGCTACAGAGCCCAGCCCAGAATTGTTCTCTGCTGTGTGTGCTGTGTAGTGAAGAATGCCTCACAGAAAGGACAAATGATGTCTGCTGTAGGAAACAGGCTGCTTAAAGCCATTTTAAATTTTTTTCTTTCATTTCGTTTCCCAGGCAAAGGAAATGTGGAGATTTGTTTGCAGAAACATAAATAGATAGGATTAAAAATTATGAGCTGAAGCTGTCCGATAACCCACCTGTGATAAAAGTTATGCAATAAAACTTATGTAAACAGATGCCATTCCATGGGAAATGTCTTCTCTCTGGTTGACTGACAGCCTTTCATGACTCAGGAGACACTCAAATGTCATGAGACTAAAATGAACCATTATTTTTCCAGTGGAGAAAACTAACAAAAAAGAATTCAGTTCTACAAACCCTGTAGCAAACCAGTGAAAGAACTGGGATAGACTCCCAAGGTTTTCCCAGCATCATGGAGGAAGGTCAGGTCCAACTTCCCACTAAGTGCATTGCTGTGGGTGTCAGAAGTGCTAGAAAGTTAAAGTGCTGGGGCTCTGCTGGGCTCCTCTAATGCTTCAGGGAAGAAGCTGGGTATTCAAGGAACAGAAATATAACCTGTGGGGGGAAAGTGAAAACAGCAGAGAACCTATTTTTAGACTGATGAATTGTTTGCTCTCTGCAATTTTTTTTTTCAGCCCACAATTCAGATATAATGGGAGAATGATGGTTTCTGGATGAAAAGATTTGTGTTTTAGCTTTGCCTGAGATAACTGGGTTGGAGTGTGGGTCATGAAGGATTGCGTGAGACCAGGGAGAGACTTCACCTTTTTCCCTACTGCAGATGTGTATTTTGAGAGCTGGCCTTTGTTATGAGGCCAGTGCCTACACAGGTAGACCAACACTTTTTCTTTGATGAATTCTTAAAAGCCTGTCACTGAGTTTTGCTAGTTGGTTGGTTTTGTTTTGTGTTTTTTTTTTTTTTTTTTTTTAATGGGCCAGGTTTAGCAAAGGAAAGTGTCTGCTTTTTCACTAGATTGCCTGTAGTTACAGGCTTGTGCTGAGAGAGTGGAAAAGTATCTGGGAAGTATGGGCCAGTGAAGGATGGCTGATGCAAAGCAATTTTTGTTGCTGGTTGAATGTAAATGAAGACTTGCATTTACTGTGGTAAAAGAGAATTTAGGGTTACTGTGGTTTCTTTCAGTTCTGTCTCTTACTCACTTTTTTTTTTTTTTTTTTCATTTACATGGTTCTTTCACTCAGGGGAAACACTGTTCCATTGTTGTGATGTGCCCAAGAAAAATATAGAGCCACTTCAAAGCTGCTTTAATTGACAGAGAAGCTTCTGATTATTTTCTATTATCCCTGGGATATAAAGAATACAGTATTACAGTACAACATAGGCCATGCCTGAGAAACTGACGGGGCCCTCATGCCACCTTGAACAGTGGATAGTTCTTACAGCAGGCAGGTGTAGACCCCTTTCTTTGCTGCTCTAGGAAAGCTTTTTACATTTGCACTCCAGATCTTCTGTGTGTTGCTAGTTCAGCACAATGAAGCTTTCTGGTTGCTGACAAGAAAACCTGTGGAGTAGACTCATACCAGGTACTCAGCCTCTCTATACATCAGTTCCCAGCTCAACATGAAGCCAATAATTCCTGCTTAGCTTTTTGCTGAGTGATAGGTATGTGTCTGGCATTCACATTTGCACAGCTGGTAGAGGCCCCTGCATAAGTACATTAGGAATATCATTACTGTTTGTGTATTTACTTATTTGCATGATTTATCACTGAGGTATCTAGACACTCCTGGCTCATCTATCAGAAGATTGGAAACGACATCCTGCTCAAGTGCAGTTTTCCTGCCACTGCAAGTATACATATATATAAAACTTGTCATGAACTGATAGTGCTCCAGCTAGCTAAGTATTTAGTATTCTTCGCTCTCCTTTTATTTTGCAAAAGCTTCCACCCTCCTTATCTTGCTTTTAAGTCCTCTCAGCAGGTATGCAAGTCCCAGTTCACCTCTATTTGAGTGTGAGTGACCAGAATCACATGACTGAACCAGAGTTGCAGGTAGCATCTCAGCTGTGGCCTACTGAATATTCACACTTGTGCTGTGGCATTTCACACTGGGAGCACCTCGGATCACATTTCACAGAATCAGAGAGTTGCTAGGGTTTGAAGTGATCTCTGGGGATCATCTAGTCCAATGACCCCACCAAGGCAGGGTCACCTAGAGCAGGTTACACAGGAATGTGTCCAGGTGGATTTTGAATGTCTCCAGAGAGGGAGACTCCACAACCTCCCTGGGCAGCCTGTTCCAGTGCTTTGACACCCTCAATGTAAAGAAATTCTTCCTTGTGTTGAGATGGAACTTCCTGTGTTTTATTTTATGGCCACTGCTCCTCATCCTGTTGCTGGGCACCACTGTTGCCAACAACGGGCACAAAGTGGAGCCCGACTCGGGTGGGTGGCACGGCTGCTACACTCAGCTCGCTCGGTCCATTGCTCACAGAACACCAATGTGGTGGATGGCAAAATGGCGATTTATTGAAGTTTGCACAGAGTTTTTATAACTTTTGCTACCAAAACTCCACCTGTCTGCTTGGGTCATCCTTCAGATGTGATTGGCTGACCCAGCAGGCCTATCAATAAAAGAGCCTAACCTTATCACCTACCCGTACACCCGAGATCTTCCGAAGCGCCTGCCCCTAGCTGCTACACACCACCAAAAAGGACCTGGCGCCATCCTTTTGGCACCTGCCTTTGAGATATTTATATGAACTTTAAAGATCCCTTCTTAGTCTTCTCTAGACTAAACAGCTTCCAGTCTCTCATAAGACAGATGCTCCAGACTCCTCATCGTCTTTGTGGCCCTCCACTGGACCCTCTCTGAGAGCTCCATGTCTCTCTTATCCTGGAGGAGCCCACAACCGGACACAGCATTCTTCTTCTCACGGGTGAAACCAGGGCATCTCACAGTCCGGATCCCTTCCTCTCAGTCACTTCCGAATGGACGACTCCTCCGTCTCTAGCATGAACTGTGATTCTTCATCCCTGAAATGTACAGACTTGGGACTCATCCCAGTTCTATGAGCTCAGCTTCCGCAGGCCAGCACTGCTCCCTGGGCGATGCGCACCTCCTGGCGGGGCCGGGCGGGCGGGCGGGCCGGCTCTGCCTCCCCCGCCGCGGGCGCTGCCGGCGCTCACGTAGCCGGGGGCGCGCCCCGGGAAGCGGCGATCGGGGCCGCACGTAGCGGGGCCGCCACCGCGCTAAGCCGGTCACGTCGGCGAGGCCGGGCCGGCGGCCCCTCGGGGCGATTAAATCGGGCTCTGTGTGGCGCCGACCGTCCTCTCTTTGGCTGCGGCCGCCGGCACCTTCCGTCCTCCGCGGCCGCTCTCCGTGCCCGCCTCGTCCTGCCCCTCAGCTCCGTCCCACCACACCTGTCCTCCGCCCACGGGAGGGGAAAGACTGATCTTCACATTTCACCGGGAAAGCGGAGCCGTGGCTTGAAAGTCTATCCTTGCTGTTCCCAAAATTCTTAGGAGACGCACAGAATTTTCACATCAGAGCAGCAGTTCACACAGAAGGCCTCCTGTTCCACTAAGCTCGAGGCATTTCGAGCAGAATAAAGACATTTCTAGTGTGTCTCAATATATAAAACAGGTTCCAAAATGGATTTGATATTGGACACGTTCAGTAAGTCGCTGTTACATGGACTTTATACACAGATAATCTGTCTCCCCATATACCAAGTAAGCTCTCCAAAAAAAAAGTGACATCTGGAAAATATATATATAAAAAAGTTGTTTGACTTGAAATGGTGAAAAGAATTTAAAAATGGTTGCCACTTATTTTCCTGCTTGGTTACCTTATATCCCATGGGAAATGCCTCACCTCATAGGCATTCTAATGATGGCTGTTTCAATTCTCATTTTATGGTTATGCATAACTTACGTATGCTGAACTGCACGTTGTTTCCTCTTTTCTTATAACATCATCATGCCTGTCACCCTAAATCTGCTGCTTAATTCTTTCCTGTCCTCATGGTGCTGCTGCTTCTTTTAATTTCTTCTTTATCGTAGCAGCTTTCATCCACTTTTCCTGTTCCTACGCACACTTCCACTACACATACCAGCACCTGCCGTTCAGCTCATTTCATCACCCAGGAAAGTGAATTAACAAAGGAAGAGTAACAAGCTGGTTTCCTGTCCTGAAAGGAATCCTTAATAATGTGTGTAGGACCTGACTCCCGGGTCTGCTTCAGCTGCCATCAGTCTGCATGGATAATTAACAGGGCTCCTTAAAAAAATATTTTAAAAATAGTTCTCTATTGAGGGAAGATAATCAACCTTATTCACCCACAAAGGTGACATCCCTTAGAGTAAGGAAGTAGGGCAAGAGACAATTCCACAAAGACCACTGGCTCAGTGAAGCAGGCTCTAATTGTAAGAAGGCAGAAAGCTGCTTTTTCTGGTCTTGAAAATAGCTAAAAATTCTTGCTACTGCTTACTGCTCAGTGCTAGATGCCTATCCTTTATTCCACCACACATTGTGTCTCAGTTGTAATTTAGAAGTCATAGGACTGCTATCTCTTTTTAATTGTAGATAATCGTGTGGTTATTGTGTACTGAGAAGCACATGCAGGTAGGCAGCTTTCCATGGGATACCTCTGATGAGAGTTTCTGTGTCAGAACACAATTTTTTCAGTGACATTATAAAACAAATCCTCATCAGTGGAATTATTTCATGAGAAGTCTGTATGTGACAATACATTCATAAAAGGGACTAAGATGGAGACTTAAGACTGCAGGCCATAGCTAAAACTGGCAGTATATCTCTTCACTCTTTAACTAAAGGTAAAATAATTCACTGCCCTCCATGGTCCCGTAGATCAGCTAGAGTTCTTCTCACACCTTTTAAGAAATAATTCTGGATTTCAGATCCTGAAGGACCTAGTTCTTCAACACAATCAGTAATTTTCTTTAGGGCCTTATATTGAGGTTATTCTCTCAATTAAGTGGATAATTTGTTTGGACTTGATTTTATTTATTTTTTCAATAGATGATGTGTGTGGAGATCAGAGCCTGTCCAGGAAACCATGCCTGGTATTCCCTTTTCTTCTAGGTTTCTAAGAGAGCTTCATATTATGAAATATTTATCTTTATCCTCAGGAGAGGGTTTTTTCGTAAACAGTGAACAGTTGGATAGAACAGAAATTCATGGAGGTGTTAGAGAAAAAGATTGTAGAGATTTTGTAAGCAGCAAAGACTCCCACAAGGGGAGTGAGAGAGATGATTTATGGTGAAAGGGGGTGATACTATTGAACAGTGGGTGTCTAAGTGTCCCCTTGCAATAGAAAATTAGTGGACTGAAACGGCAGTATGGCAGTAACTTTCTTCTTCCTGAAGTGAAAAATGCCAACCTAGCCTGAAATGCAACAGCATTGAGCCAGTAATGCAGATGTAAAATCTGTTTCTTCTGCATCAAACTCTAAATCAAACATAACATTCCTAATTCACATTCTAGTGGCTGGAAAAGTTCTTCCTCTTTATTAGTATGTGTGTGTGTCAGCTGATAACCCAGACTTTATGGGTGTTAAAGTGTAATGAAAAAGAACCAGTCAAGAACATTTGCAGGATTTATGGCTGGTTCTATTTACCAAATTGAGTTTAGAAGTGGGGAATGAGGTTTTGATATATGTTTCTTCTTTTTGCTTGCTCATTTTGAGGCAAAGTCTAAGCTTGCATAATCTAAATAGTTTATAGTCATGCCAAGCTGAGGCTTATAGAGAGATTTTAAATATGAGCACTATGATTTATGACTAGAGAGAGACATGAATATTCTCTTTCTAAATGGTTTCTAGGCTCACAGTGGGGATTTTGTCTAATTCAGGCTGAATTACAAAGACAGGACTAGACCTGACTTCCTCAGTTTTGTTCTCAGATATTGTAAGCAGCCATGCCTTGTAATCCCTTTTATACCCTTCAGTTGGCTCTAATCAGTTTAAAAATAATGGAGAGTATCTCAAAATGAACTGGTTCAGCTCTCTGAATAACCATGCCATGCTCTGATGATCCCAGCAGTATGTTAAGGCTTTACCTGGGAAATTCAGTCTTCCTTTAAATATTTCCTGGTATTTTCTTCCCATATCTATTCTTTGCTCCCCTAATCTTTTGTTATTTTTCCTCCTTGCTTAGCAGCCTGACAGAGATCTGTTTAAAATAACTGATATAACTGGTCAGTGTTGTTTGGAGGGAGCACAACACAAGATCATGCCATTACTTTTTAGAAGTAAGGCTTCCCTTTTTTCTTGGTGGTGGCTTCCTTTAAGAGTAATAGCTGGAGAAGAAAACATGGAATTATGGAGAGAGAAATGCACCATGTCAGATGTTTCTGGCAGTAGCTCTTATACTCTAGAATAACCTCTCAGGGTAAAGTCAGATTGCTCTTCCTTGGGGTATTTAAGATGGTATTGCACATAGTGTCAGAGAAGAGAGTTTGTTAGCTCCCAAGAAGCTGACAAAATGCTGTGGCAAATATTCGCTTCATCCATTCTTATACCATACTCAATTTGTTTGGTTTGGTTTGGTAAAAAAACAGTTTATTATCAGTGAAATATTTTACAGGGCTTATAGGTTATCTGAAGGACAGAATGAGTTCTTCAGAAGTGAAATACCAGAAAAAACCACACACAGCTCATATCATTTGGCTGATCCTTCTCGTAAGGTGTCGTTCATTCCTACATCTGAACAGTGTGGATTACAATCAGAAATTTCAGTGAAGGATGATATTGGAGAGGAAGAACTAATAGCAGGTAAATAATTCCAGAGATTTTTAAGTCATGTATAACAGAATCAATAACACACAGCTGATGCTTGTCAATGAAAAAGAACAGCAGTTCCTTTTCTGTGTAGATAAGGAGTGTGATGATGAAGCAGCGCAAATAATAAAGCAGTCTGCTTTTGGGACACGTAAATGTCCTGTGATGTTTCACTAGGCTACAAGGCAAAAAGAGCAAAAAATAGATGATACATGTGGGAGGATTTAATCAGGTGGGGAAAACCAGTGCATTCTTTCTGCATTCCTCAGCACTGCTGATACAGTGGTGGACAGTTGACCTCCCATCTGAATGACATTCAGCCATGAATATTTCAAGGGCAAGCATTTGTCAGTGACACTTGTCGTGTTCTGCTGAAAACCATTTCAACTGCATGGGAGAATATCAGTGAATTGCAGACTAATGGCATTATTTAGGGAAACCATTCAGCTGGTGTTTGTTGGTGAATATTAAATGTCTCTGAATATTCTGGCACTGAACTCTGCCTTTCTTGTGCATGAAGTTCTTCTCCAGTACCAGAGGCAGAAACAGCAATATTCTGTATATTTTTATATCAGCTGCAGGTTTTTTTCTTTAATCCCAGGGGATAACTTAAATAATAGAATCATAGGATTATATAATCATTTAAGCTGGAAAAGATCTCTAAGATTATTGAGTCCAACCATTAACCCAGCACTGCCAAATTCTCCATTAATCCATGTCCCCAAGTGTCTAATCCACATGTGTTTTAAACACCCCCAGTGATGGGGACCCAACCATTTCTCTGGACAGCTTATTCAAATCCTTGACAACCCTTTTGGTGAAGAATCTTTTCCTAATACCCAATCTAAACCTCCCCTGGCACGTCTTAAAGCCATTTTCTCTTGTCCTATCACTTGTTACTCAGGAGACTGACCCCCACCTCACTACAACCTCCTTTCAGGAAATTGTAGAGTTTGCACAGTTTCTAGGAACGTGTATGCAAAGTCTCTTGAAATCATTGCTACTTCTCATTTTTCTCTCCTTTGGAGACTGGCATTTTGTTCCATAGTTCACTTCCCAGAAGAGACTTCTGGGACATACATTCAGCACACTGTTCTAGAACTGAAACACTGCTCCATTTAACTCTTGTTACTGTAAGAACAGCACCATGCTGTGTATTGAGTAGCTGATAGCTGCTCATGAATTCTATCATGAAAGTTAGTAAATTGAGAGCATTGGTGTTTCTGAAGAATTATTCTGATTCACATGAGAATTGACCTAGACTAGTGTCAAGTTTTTCCTGTGTGATTTTTATCACTGGTAGACTACAAGCATTCACAGATATCACAGAAATTTCATGCTACTATATTTTTCAAACTGTTCATGGATTTGTTTTCCTGTTTTCACACTGAGTCATCCATGCAGGTATTGCATGACTTCAAAAGATTTCCTGGAACTGATATCAACTGGATAATCCAGTACCAAACAAAGTCATTAGCTGTTGAGTTATTCGCAGTATAAGTTATATTTCTACTTTCTAAAGTATCTCTAAATCTATGTCATAGAAAGAATGAGAGGCCATGGACATTCTTGAATGGCTCTTCATCAGACGTGCCATAGCAGATTTCTTACTATCACCTGCTCCACTTTGCTTTCAATTGGGTAATTGTTAACAAACTGCCACTTGCTTGAGACAACCAGAGCTTGTTTTGCAGTCAGTGGCTCGGATCTGCAGTCAGGAGTCTGAATAACTGAAGACTCATTTCAGAGCTAGCTGAGTTTCCCCACAGCTGTACTGCCATCTGGCCTGTTTCTGTTACATCATGCTCCATGTCTCATTATTCTTTTCCTATGAGCTGTCCTTGTGTCTATTAATCATCACAACTGCTTGTTTTCCCTTGCCTGGGATTTGGTCCTCTAATCTCTTCTTCAGTTTCTTCAGATTTTATTCAGTCACAGAGTATTTTTGTGCTGACTGAATGAGTAGTCCCTTGCCTCAGAAAAAAATGTGACCTCTGTAATGTAGTTCCAACCTCTGCCATGCCTTGCCTATATATCCCTCAAACCAAAGAGATTTGGGGCTGTGCACTCCAGGCAGGCAGTTACAGCAAGGAGAAGATAAGTGGCTGTATGAAATTGCTCCAGAGGGAGTGCAGGAGGGTTTGTGGGCCTCTCCTCCTTGCAGAGGGTGTGACAGTATATTCAAGGTACCACACAGCAAGTTAGCTGAAAAGGGAATTACAGAAGAAGCTGCCTGTTAGAGAACACTGATGAGACAGCAGGCATATGTGAAGAGTTACAGTTTGTTGTAAGGAAGGAAAAAATGGATTTGCTTCCTTTAGCCACATCTCAGAGCTGAAGATAGTGGTGAGTTACAGGAAACTTCCTCCAGTTCTGCTGGGCTAGAGGAACAGGGGAGTCACTTACCCTTCAGTGTAAGAGGTAAGAGGTAAGACTGGCTCTTCCTGAGAAGCAGAGACTGAAGAGCCTGATGTCTGACATCAGGATAAAAAAAGGCAGAGGGTACCCAGTAAAGGAAACTGAGAATGAGACTGATTTTTTTTTGCCTTTTTTTTGGTATTTTAGCATCTCTAAAGCTTGTCAATGTTAACTAGTTTATTTTCACAAACTTATTTATCAATTTAAAAGCCTCCTGTCCTGTCCCTTGCTTGAAATGTCTTCCCCTGTCATCTGTGCCAAATGCCAGACCAGCAATGTGGGTGAGCTCTAAGTGATGGCACAAACATCTGTCAGGATGACTGTGGCATGCTTGCCTTTCTTTTCTCAAAGCAAAGGTCACTTGTGCTTACAAGCAGAGAAAAAAAGAAAAGCTAGAGAAAAGTAGACTGCTGTCTCACCTAATTTTTTGAAGCTTATCTCACTTCTGAGTCCTGTTATATCACATTGACTCTTTTGCTTTGCATCTCCTGTCTTCTAGGCCCTGTATCATCATGACTAAACCTTTAAAGTCTTTCTTGCTGTTTTCAGGACTGGAAGTTTCTAGTTAGAGCTGCATATAAAGTTTTAAAGAAAAGATTTTTAGGTACTGCCACCATCACGGGTAAGCTTGCATAACTCTGTGCTCTTTCAAAATTATGTCAGTCGAAGTAAGCTGGTGGATGTTGTCTGAAGATCTCTTTATTTAGCAGGTGCAGGAAACCTGAACAAAAACTTTCATAAGAAAAGATCAAACAGAAGAGGTAAACTCTTCCTGTAATAGGTGTTAAATTCTGCCACAGTTCAGAGTCTACATAAAAACAGTGAGTAAACATGAAACTAGACAGCAGTTAGATACAAAATCAGAGGAACTAATGCTGGGCTCACATATGGTTGCCTCTGTTTCTCTAGCCTCTCTTTCTCCCTGCAGAGGACTCCAGGAAGCCAGTCTGAGGTCAGCTCAGCCTGTCCAAGCTCAGTGCCGGGTGCCTGGGGCTGTGCTGACCTCACTGACCACCCACTGCACCAGGATTGTCCCTCTGGGGTTGCAGAGCCCTTTGTCTCTCTGGCTTGGAATACTGGATGATGTTTTCTCATATATATGCTGCCTGGAGAAGAGTCAGGTCAGGATGCAGTTTACCTGAGACATGACTTAAAGCACTTCTAACCCACTTTTCCTATTTTCTCTCCTGCCCATCTCCTGTTTTCTGTGGTGGGAGATGCAGTTTTATCTATGTGATTCTGTGTGCTATAGAGTGGTCTTGAACTATAGAGTTCACCATCCAAAATATTTATGATTAACTGAAAGACCTGGAGAAGGAAAGACTTAAGAAGGAAATTGAGGAAAGTGCTGGTGAAGATTTCTTGGGTTCTGAAAGGGATTTTCATATTATGTCACACATCAGTCATGACAGATCAGTAAAATTATTTACAGATGAGTCTGCTAGAAAAATAACATGGACTAGCATTGTCATTTTTGTGTGAAAGAAGATCTATGATGTTACCTTATAGCATTCTTTAAAGCTTTAAGCAAGCTTATGTTTAAAGTAGTAAGATGGCAAAAAGAAAGCAAGGTGGAGCTGGTTATGAAGGCAAAAGGCAAAGTAGAAAATAGCAAAAACATTTGGCACAGACAAAGTGGCAAAAAGGCACAGAGTCAACAGAGCTGGAAAAGTGGAGGTGACCATAGTTAAGCAATAAGGTTATAGGCCCATGGCCAAACACTTTGGCAGTCTCTCAGGCAAAACATGGTGGTCTTTGTGGAGAAAGGAGAAGTAAGATTTAAGCAGAGCCAAGATATAAGGGAATCTGGGGGATGGGATGAGGAAGGATGGTGCCTTGCTTATGCTTAGTGAGTGGGAAGATGATGCTGTCATCTCTGATGAGAGGAGAAGGAGATGGGAAAATGGGATGAAGCTTGAATCTTAGTCAGACTGTAATAACAGGCCCGCAGCAAACCCTGAAGTGTTGTCACCATTAGATAGACATTCACTATCTATCTATCTATCTATCTATCTATCTATCTATCTATCTATCTGTGTTTTAAAGTGTGTTTCACAATATGTTTCTAAGCTATTGATTTCTTCATGCCATTTCTCTCCTCCCTGTGAACTGAGCAGCTAAGCACAAAGGTACTTTTGAAATATCTGGGTATGCTGCCCCACCCTGGATTCTCCATTTCTTATGAACAGTTTTAATGAAGACGACTGAGAACATCAAAAGAAGCAAAGATGATCTGTGCTTCTTTTGTAGAATATGAAGTGAAACAGCCTTTAAGAACTGAACAAAAAGGAATAATTATGAGAACTGTTCTTCAAAGGAATTGAGACAGGAAAATATCTGACAGGCAGACAATTTTCTTTTGTAATAGACATTGGGAAAAAGAAATCCTGGAAGAGCATGAGTCTACACTGCTAAGTACACAGAAGTGACAGAAAGAACTGACGAGGGTGCTCAAACTACTCAAAGCCTGTTGTTTTCCACAGGGAAAACTATAAAGGCTTGGGCTTTGACAGATGTACTCGTTGTTGGATAACTTCATGGATCTCCAAGGGAAATAAAACATTAAAAAGAAGAACAAAATTAATGTCAAAGTTATTTTAAAAAGCAGATGAAAGTACTCAAGTAGCACCATCACAATGTGCATGTAATAGAAACATGAATATAACCAGCAATCAGACTCACCATGAAGAAACATAGGAACTATAGCATTCAACAAAGCTCAATGGAATTCAGAAGTTACTGATCAGTATCCTGACCTTCAAGATAACCATCTGAAAATGCTAAGTGGAGGAATAGACTTTTTTTGTTTCTTCATAGATAGCTTTTCACTCTCCTCATAGGATTCACATTTGCTGGAGCTGTGTGTTTCAAGCTATGACATTCTTTGAAAAACTGAAATGTAGAATTTGGATTTATTTGAATCCTTCATCTGATTTGGAGTGGAGATATGAATTTAGATGTCCACCTCTAAAGTGAGCAGTCTAATCACTGTGTTAGTAAATGTTAGGACTGTCAAAATTGAAGGCAGCTTTTATGGTCTTGTTTTGTGCAAAATAAACAAAACACATAATAGGTCCATGTCCACAGGAATTAGAGTTTTGGTGCCCTGTGAAGCAAGGGGGGATGAGGACCTGAAGATGTAATGGCATAAGGTCTTGAACAATTCATGTCAAGTGGTCACTTTGATGGGATAACTTTCCTCAGGAGATAAGTAAAAAACTGAAATCATCCATCAAGTGAATTACTCTCAGCAGTCTGAATATATTTTTCAGTTAAATTTTTTTTTTCTTCTGAACTTTTCACCTTCATTCTTCAGGGCAGAATTCATAATACTTTCATCATACCTTAATAATCTACCTCATCTACTTGAGCTTTCCAAGGAGTGTTTTGGCTTTGTGTGTGAATATGTTTGCACTATTGGCATATTTCCTGATCTAATTTAAAACAGGCTAAGAGAATTCTGAAGAGTAATTTCTGAATGAAGGAAATGTTAGCAAAATGCAGAAGCATTTCAGAACTGAGCTGAAGATGATACTTCCTTCTGTGTTCTGCCCAGCCTTCCTTTTCTTATCCTTGCTCACAGATTTGTGGGCTGACTATCAACCTGTCTTCTCCATTTCCTCCTCAAACACCTGTTACATTTAAGGGTATTGGGTTTTTTGTTTCTGAATCCCTCTGCATCCTCCATAATATTCTGTAAACTTCATGCTTCAAGCATGTTCTATATCTTTCAGATTGTTTGGCAGTGAAAGCTCTTTAATCAGCTTTGCCAAAAGTTCATTTAGACATATTTTTCCAGATATTATCCTAATGGGATGCCTGTAGGCAAATCCAGTGACCTATTCACACTGATTTTCTCAT
The DNA here is from genome assembly GCA_016584745.2 of Phylloscopus trochilus trochilus. NCBI lineage: Eukaryota > Metazoa > Chordata > Aves > Passeriformes > Phylloscopidae > Phylloscopus > Phylloscopus trochilus. The sequence continues at coordinate 18,764,677 of WQNJ02000039.1, read as the reverse complement.
TTTTGGAAAATATCAGACTATAGAAATAATGACTGAAAGGCTCAAACACTGTTCATAGCTCTGAGCTTATTTGAGCTAATAGTGAATCCATCATCCATTCTTAAGAGCTGGCACAGGTTCCTTTCTCTTTTATAGATATTTTCTTTTGAGCATGATTTATTTTCTTTTTCATCTTACTTCAGATATTGAATGTGAAACAGCTGTAACTCTGCTTCAAAATCTCTTCCTTCCATTTTCTTTTTTTTGTTTCCTCTTACCACTGCTAGCAGAGATCCTGATGGTCATACACAGTAGCTGTTATATATCAGTGTGCTGGTATATATTAAGTTGAAACCTTTAACCTCCTCTCTGCTTTCTGAAAGCTCAAACATAGTGCTAACACATAATATGTCTATGATCTAAACAGGCATTTATCACCAAAATGGTGCTAAAATCCAGAGCTCTTATGGCTGCAAAAGATTTATTCTCATTCCCAGTTAGTTGATTTCTGGAGAATACCATGGTTTACACAAAAGAAAGCATGTATTGTTGATGGCCACAGTACTATTGAAAAAAAATATATAATATTTTCAAAATAGTCTTCAGGTTTTCTGGTTTTCACAATAATATAAATGTACTTTTTTCTTCCTCTTTCTCCATGGCAGGTGACTGAAAAAAATCATTAGATTTTAAAATCTGACTCATGAAACACTGAGTTCCTGGGTATGTTTTTCTGCTTCTATGAGAGAAAAGGCATATACACAGAAAAAGAAAGCCCTCTTTTATAGCCTATTGTATTCTTCATTCCTACAAATTGTCTTCTCAGTGCAATATGTGAACTTGCACCACCAAATCAAATTTAATATCTCTGTGCTTCTCATCACACACCAGCAACCCACATCCTCCCCCATTCTGAGCCAGAAGTGCAGCTCCCAGCCCAGCCTGAGATCCTCTACAAGCACTGCAAGTGGAGCAGCCTGTCAGCACGGAGCCACTGGCACACACAGATACAAGCTCTTATTAGTTGGGCTGAAGGTTACTCCCTTCAGAGAGTGATGGCTGATGTTCAGATCAGCTCAATGCTTCTCCACATAAGGAGGTGGAAATTGCTTTTTTTTACCTGAAAGTGGCACTGAGCCCATGATCTGTTTGGCCTCTCTGGGCAACAGCACCACTCCTGGACCATTCTCATGGTGAAATTTTGATAGAATTGAACAGAATTTCCCTGGCTCTGACTTGTGCTCCTTGCCTCTCAGCCTTACCCAGTGTGTCTCTGAGAAGGATCTGGCTTGGTTTTTTTTATCACCCCCCATTGGGTAGTTAATGTAGCAGGTAGATCCCTGCACAGACATTTCTTCTGTAGGCTGAACAAACACTGGTCTCTAATCCATGCATTGCTGTTCTCGAGTCACCTTAAGATACCTCCACTGGACCTCCTTCAGTCTGACAGTGTCTTTTTGTGCACTGGGGAGCTCAAACTGGGTACAGTACTCTGGATGTCATCCCAAAAGCCCTAAACAGAGAGAACAGGCACTTCCTTGACCTGCTGACTACACTTTCACTAGTGCAGCCTCGTGACCCATTGATCCTCCTCCTGGTTGAGGTGTATTGCTGACTCATGTTCAGCTTCTCTGCAAACACAAGTTGCAACAAGAGCTTGTGGCCATGCAGTGCAGGGCTGCAGCAGGTGTTCTCTGCTCTCTCACCACAAGTGTTTGTTTCTTGGTTTCCTTTTCATGATCTAGATGAGACACTGTTGCTTTAGCTTCTCCGCTGGTGGTGGGGCAACGTGACATAAATTGTGTCCAAGAGTAAGTTAGTGATGCTGTTGCTTGTTTCTGGATACTCATAGTATGTTATGTGGCCATCTATAATGACCCTATAATTAGGCATAAAATTCACAGACACAGAACACCAGAACTTTTCAATGTGGAGTGCTTTTGCAGCAAGCTCAGTAATGGAGGAAAGTCTCCTATAGGCTGTTCTTGTCCAGTTATGTATCCATATCTACTCCAAAGCTGCCTTGTTGCTATTTAACTGGAGACACAGATCATGACAGTATTCAGCACGTGCGCTCTGTCTCCCAACACACAACTATTTATAACTGTACTGGTGATGGACACTTCCCTGGAGTTTGTTATGTCTTTGTCCATACAGCCTAGTCACTTCATGCTGCTACATCTGGCTGTGCAAACCCATTTGTCTTTCCTGGACTCACTCCAGAATGATTTGCCAAGCCTTACAGACTGATGCATTTTCTTTGCTGTTATTATGTTGCCACAGTAGTTTATCTGGCAGCAGGAATGACAACTGCAGCAGGTCACTTTAGGGTCATACAGCACTCTTCTTCTTCATTATATAAGGCTGTCATTGCTTATAAGCTTTATCTTTTAAACTGGGTGTAAAGGAGGCTTGACTGTGTCGTGTGGCCAGCACCATTCCTTGACTTATGCTGTGTAGGTTAAGTTACAATCTTCCCCTCTGCACTATCCTACAGTTGCCATTTAAAGAGATGGCTGCTTGGGGCAGCAGCAGAGAAGCTGAGGAGTGGGGGCCAGGTGCTTACCAGGTAGACACCTCCCAGTTAACATTAGAAGAACATCTGTTAGTTGCCTCAGAGAAGTATCGAATGGGAAACTGTGATCTGCTTCTTGAAAAAGGGAGATGCTTAGGAAGTTTCTCTAGAGATTTTAGCTGACAGAAAATACATAAGGAAACAGGAGGTTGATAGCATCAATGATAAAGATGACTTGTGCTGGTAGGAATTACACTCAGGACTAAGTAGGAAGATCTAGAGCCATCTGGAAAGGCTGGCTGGATAATCTTGGTTTGCTTATTAAATTTTTCAGTAAATGAAAATCTCCAAAAGACAGATGTTCTCTAGGACTTGTCTAACTTGCCGTGAGAACGTAAAGGGAGCTGCGAGCCATGATGTTAGCAGGGTTACAGTCTGCCAAGGGGATGTGTGCCCTGGGAGGGTGCAGTGCTGGCTTCCTCTCCGTGCAATACACACAAATGCAGACAGAAGACAGAGACTGCCTTTCACATCAAGAGTGTCTATGTTCAGTTAATATTTCATTGCTCTTTTGCTCCTCTCTGAGTAATCCATTGTTCTTTGTTTCTGGGGCTTCTCCATGAGGGACTTGAGTCTTGGTGATATTAATTTGCTTTGTTTTTTTGGGAGCAAGTGCCATTTAAAGCTATTTCTTTATTCAGCCCAAGTATTGGACTTGTTTCTTCTTTTGTATCTTTGTCCTACATGGATTTTCATGCCTTCTTTTTTTGCCTTGCTTTTCTAAAATGCCAAGCATCGTTTCCCAAATTGCTGTTTATATGTGTGTCCTGAATAATCAACTTCTACCCAGTGGACTGAGAAGTACTTGGTGCTTCCATTGCTCTTATTGGAATTCTGCTTTGTTTAAAAAAAATCAAAAAAAAATCAGCTAGATAAATAAGTAATGGGCTCTGTTTACAGAAGTAGAGCTGTGCCAGGAACAATTTGGCTTTTAACTGGATCATCTGATCTTGGTTTATATGGTAATGTTCTGGGAGAAGGGACATATGTGTATCAAGGCAGATATATTAGTGTTCAGTAAAGTTAGTCATAAAGAGGAAAGCTTATAGAAATGTCAGATGTGTATATAAATATATATTAGGAAAAAGACAAGAAACAGAGAATGTTCACAGTATTTCATATCCAAATATAAAGGGATGCTGGTAGTTTTGATAGCTTGAGAAGTGATTTTTTTTCTCTTTAAAGTAATAGCTCTTTTTTTGGAGAAGGATTGCTGATAACTAAGAAACACATCTCAAATGTTAATGTCATTCTGAGACAGTTCTGACCACATAGTATGAGCTGGAGCAGGCTGAGTAACTAGGCTGACATTTAATGTGAGTAGTATTAGTGTGGGGGTACTTCTAAGTATAAGTACAGCTGTCATCGTGAGCCAGTTCCCAGAGTAGGAGGATAATAAGAGAAGGTATCCAAATAAATCCTGGTGTCAGCTCTGGGATGATATCTCAGGCTTGAGCAAGGGTCCAGTTGCTAACAGCGTGTGTGGTGTGATCTCCAGCATCCTGAGAGCCTGCTCTGCTCTCAGGATGCTGGAGATGGCTTCTCAAGTAGCTACATTGTATATGCTAAGTTTTCTAAACACTCTGATTTTAGTGAATTGTTTCATCTGAGCACACGCATCCTGAATATTCAAAAAAAAAAAAAAAAAAAGAGATTTGCCAGCTTCTATGCTGATAACAAATGCAGTAAGCTTTGGTTCTAGAGAGAAAAGTAGAAAGTACCTCAAATGTGAAACACCCAACCAACATTTACACAGGAAGAGATGATATTTTGTCTGTTGCCATTCTCCAAAGGGATCCTATATTCCAACAGAACTGCAGGCAGTTGTGCAACTCATGTAGGTGTAAGCAATGGGAGAAATAATTTCTATAGTGTTAGCCTACAGCCAGCAGAAGGAAGCATGTGTTCATCTTTCAGGGTTGGCCTTTTCTTGGCTCAGACTCAATCAATGATCCAGAACCTCGACAAAACTTGGGGCTTAGAATGTGCAGCGATATGCTTGGAAGCAAAAAATCCATTAATGCTTCAGTGATTGATACACTGACTGCAGTGAAACATGCAGCAAATGTAGCTCAGGTTTTGCAAATAACTTTATGGTTTATTCAGGGTTAATTTCTAATATTACCTGGGATAACTGCAGAAGTTAGTATAAAATTTCAAGAAAAACAAACCCGTGAGCCTTTTGAGATGGCTGTTGACACATGTTTGCTTTCTTTGCTTCTTCAGGCAAGTCAGACACAACATGCACAGCCTTCTACTCTCATCTTTCAAGTCTCTTTCAAGCTTAGACAGCTCCACAGCTATGTTTCGAGCTGTGGGAGAAGCCATGCTGCACCTTTTCACCAAAGCGAGTAGGGTTGGTCCCAGGCTTCAAGAAATTAGCGTTCCTGAAATGTAGTTAGAATTTTAATGAGTAGAGAGTAAAGTGTGAAATTAAGGAAGCTCCAAAATATAGGCATAATGAAAGAATTCTGTCATTCCATAAACTACTGATATAATAAATTACTTGGATTTGGGTATGTCATTTTTTTGGGTAAAAGAACACTGCTTTATCTAGAGTGCCTCAGAATTGTTGCAAAATATTCTAGGTGACATTCTCAAATGATGAAAAACAGCAGAATGTTCATGGAAGAAAATGATAATCCTAGTCTAGAGGATAATCTGATCTCTGGAGGGTTTTAATATCTTCACAAATTACTAAAACACCAAACAATCACTCAGAAAATTAATGTGCCCTAATGGGTCACAAGACTATATGTATTTCCTGTTCTGTCCTTCATGGCATACAAACGTCTTAAAACAGTCATATATGTAGATATGTAAGTAGGTTTGTATGTGGTAATTAGATTTTACAGGTAAATAGTTTTTCACTATTTGTACAAAATTGAAGAGCTCTTTTTCTTGGTGCACAAAGAGAAGAAACTATGATAAATCAGCTCATGAAAGTGAAGTATCCCAGTGCTGGCAAAGGAACAGATCCTGAGTTCACTAGATAAGCTGTAGAAAAAAACAAAAGAATGTGTTTCACGATAAAATTAGATTATTTTCTCTCAGTACACTTTAAGTAGTATTGTCTTTGTTATCTAGTTTGTGCAGCCAGGGTGTACATACATACATACATACATTTTTGCTTATCTTCAGGAAATTCAAATGTATTTTCTGAGTGGTCACCAAAACTCACTAAAAGGAACAGTAAAGCACAGTTTGCTAGGATGATTTAAAGAAGTTCACAGGGACTGATCAAAAACTAAATAGAAAGGGCACCTTATCCTTTAGGGCTAAGGGTTTGGGAATATTGCTTATCACCATTTTCTGGCCTTTATATTTGATAGAGGTTATGTGTCTTTCAGTTTTACTGAAAGATGTACTGTTTTCTTGCATGTAAGTTTTGCCTGGCCAAAGGAAGAAGAGCTTGGCCATTTGTCTGGAATTTCTAAATGTTTGGCACCCTGGAAGTCCTGTTGATGTTGCCTGTATACACAGATTGACTGTGCAGTGCATGCAGTGTGAGCCCATCATGGGAATGAATGATTGTGCATGTGTCAGTTATTGTATCTACTCAGCATTTTCCTAAGCACAGAGTTCTTTCAGGTATTAATGCCTCTGTGCATCAGGAACTTTATGTCTGCTTTTAAAAACCAATGCATATATGAGAATTTTGATACTTGTTTCCTTTCCAAGAGGAATTTTATCTACTGCTGCCATTGGAAGGAGAAAATATAAGCAAAGAAAGATGGTTGTACACATAGGGTGTAAGACTAAAGATTAGGCTTGGATATGTCATTTGTTTTAGCCAGTGGCTCAATTCCCCATATGTAAAGAGGAGGTAACTCTTCTTACCATACCATTAATTAATGTTATTGATTATTTTTTAACCACAAATTAACCCAACTGCATAAAAATCTATAGCAATACTCTGTGTCCTGCAGAGGGGCTAATCTTTTATTTCATAAGAGGCATCTAATGAAGACTAGCTACTTTAACAGCCTAAAAGCTGCAGTATAAGGAAATACTTTACCAGCCCTATCCCATTTTTCCAAGTAACAGTGCTTGGAAAAATCCAGTGTATTGATCCAGTGTATTGATCCAGTGTATTGATCCAGTGTATTGATCCAGTGTATTGATCCAGTGTATTGGAAGGCTGCCTAACCTGAGTGGTCTGAAACAGCTGGTGTCTACATACAGCACCATTTCCTGACTTGCCCATTTATTAAATGTTTTGTTGGAATTTTTCAGTGCCTGACTACCAAAATTTCAACTTCTGGAATTCCTTTGGAATTCTTTGCACCTACTCACAATCCCTTATTACTAACATCCTGCCCTAAATCTGGCCTTCGGCGTAGACGCTCATATGAGATGCATCAGGCTTTACAGAGAAATTATCTTCAGATATTGAAATACATAGTGACATAGAGACACTTGCTACTCAGGCACGAACATCTCTAACTCTCTAAACATATACATTTGTCCCAGCTATTATGTACCCTACTGTGCCTTAGCAACTATGGAAAATTTATATAAAAAAAAGGAAAGTAAAAATTGGCAATAACTGCAGCACAAGTGATGGCAGCAATATACTGTCCTGCTATGTGTAAGCTTCAGTTCTGCTGGCAAAGCAACAGCAAGTTTGGAGAGAGAAAAGGAGAGCAAAACAGAGCAAAAGGGACCATAATTTGAAAGTGGAAGTAGCAGCCTCCTCTTTGGGTGAAAGAAGAAATGACATTAGCTTCATCTCTGGTTTTAATATGAAGATGTATTTTAAAACAGTAAATCAAAGAAAAGAGCACGTTTAAAATTGAAAGGTCTTGGGTATGTGGAGAATGAGTGATCTTGTCGTTCTCCTATTTACTGTAGGAGGTTTACTGTAATGTGTCACACTGTTCTCTGTTTTTCTAAAGTTTTTCTAAATTTCCTTCAGCCTTCTGATGTTTGCATTTTTGCAATGGAGTTTCTCACTCACTTTTCATGTAAATAATGATTGTTTTGTGTTCCTTTCTGGAGGAGGAGAGAATTGATGGACTCTTGGTTTGACCAGTGTAGTTGGAGAGGACAATTCTCTTCCTCCAATCCATGGTCACTGTTGGAATTCTGTAAGTGTTGAGGTCTGTAAATAAACTGCCCCTTTTTTGCCTTGGACGTCTCAGTGTGTGAGTGTCGTTTCTTTTGTGTCTTATTGCCCTATGCCTCCCGTTTGCCAACTAAGTCATTCAGCAAAACCAAATTGATTTCCTGACTGCACTGCAAAGCTTGATCCCTGGACAGAGATGAAAATCCTTTTTGCAGTTCTTGAAGATTTATGAGGAAAGAAAATCATGAGGATGTCTTGAGACTTGCTGAACAAATACATAATTAGAAAGCATTTAAGGCATTATGATATCTGCATTCTTCATAAGGAATTCAGGGAAGCTAACTAATAAAAGCAAAGAGAGTGCCACAGCTCCATTTCAGTGTCTTCTTAGAAAATACACATATGGAAAGCTTAAGGTAAATATGCAAATACACATGTACCCTCTCTCCCTTCTTGATTTTTACTGACTATTCAATAACTAGAATAGTAGTTAAACTAGGTAATTGGATCATTGGCACCAATAGCAATTAAAAACTAATATGTTCAGCTAGAACTAATGATGGAATTCCAGAGAACTGCGTATCATTCTGTTTGCAGTGTGCTTTGGGATTTGAAAAACCTGTAAACTGACAAAACACTTGATAAATGATTCAACAGGAAGTGGTCTCAGTAACTCCATTAGTCTTCCTTATCACTGTATCTGTCATCCAGCTCTCTACATACCACCTACCGAGCAAATATCTCACTTTGCAACAGTGTATATGATAGAGAGAACAGGGCAAAAAGCAACTGAGGTCCTGTGTTTATTTGTATGTTGTAAACTGTAATTAATAGATCCTTTTCTGAAAGGATAAATAGACTAATAACAGTAGAAGAACTTTGTCTCCCTGTGCCTGGGTAACAAAGAAGAAAATCTTTTGTAAGACTGTTAAAGGCCTCACATAACCTTACTACAGATATCACAAAGTCACTGTGAACTTGTGACCAGCCCCTGCCAGGAATTCCACTTTACAGCTGGGAAACTGAAATGCTGGCATATCTACAGTAGGGAATAGAGAACTGTGCAGAGATTCCTGGGCTAATTATATCTATGAGATTCAGTGCAACACCTTGACAAGAAACTATTCAGGGAAACTGAAATTGGGATAGATCCAACAAACCTGCCTCCTAGAAAAAAATTCATTTGTTTGTGCACAAGGACATTCTGGGAGCACACAAATTCTGGCAGAAAGCCATATAGATATATTTATAAGGGAGAAAACAGTGACTGAGTAGGAGGGCCTGTGACAGAGGTGGTAAGCTCTGTCCCCCTCAAGGAGCCTGGATGCTGCCCCAGGGGTCAAAACAGAAACGTGACAGAACTTGACCTTGCCAACAATAGGCACCGGTTTGTTGTGGCAACACACCAGTCATGGAGTCAGCCAAGGGCAGAATCTCTGTGGTTGTTGTGTCCTGGCCCTTGACCTGGGACAGCTGGTTTCACCTTTTCTGTGAAAGAAAGTGAAGTGTCTGTTGTCTACCCTGTCCTTGGACATTAGTTAGCCACATAATAACTCGCTTTACTTTCTTCCTCTTCTGCTCCTCTTCCTCAAACTCAGTAACAATTTAATTATTTACACAAATCTTTTCTAAGATATGAAATCTATGTCTTATACCCAATTCCATAAATTGCAGCAAGTAGTATAAACCTGGAAAGAAGAGGTTTGACTTTCAGTTCACATGCAGAAATGTCAGCCCAGTTCTAGTCAGTTAAAAGGATGGGACTGGCTTCTAGCTAATGACTGGACAATACTCTACAAGTTGTGCTCTGACCGTGCTGGAGGCAGTAAGAACCTCCCCTGTCTAAGGTAGATTTCCATGAAAGATTTCCTTGTTTGAATTACAAAGGGATATTGATTATGTCATATTTTAAAGAAGTGCGATACACTGTTCTTACTTCCTGGTGGCCCCTAGCCAACTCCACAGGGAGTACTGTACAAATTCTCTCTTCAAAAGCCTATAGGTGAGATTTTTGGAAGATTTACCTACAGTCCCATACTCAGCACCAATTTTTAAGTTCATGTCTAGGCAAGGAACATGATAACCATAAGTGAGAGTTGAGCTCCTAGCCACTTTCCTATAGGCTCCAGTATGCCTTGTAAGTATGTGCCTACATTATCCTCAGTCACTCTTTTCCTTAACCTACATCTTTGTCAGCACATAGATATCTGCATTCTGTTCCAGAACATCCTTGAAGGTGCTTTAGCATAAGTACAAAAATAAGAAAAAAAAAATTTAAAGGCAGCTTATTATACTCTCTTTGCCCTTCTTTTTCTGCCTTTTAATTATTTTTTTCCTCACTACACAAATCATACAGAGAGAATTTCAGCTATTATACACACAGTAGCCTAATTATGGAAAATGAACTGATTTCCTCAAGAAAACTGTGTCTGAGTGACATCACATCACCAACATATTTGGCATCGTGGAAGGGCATTCATCTATCCAAATAAAGCTATGCATCGTAAGAAATCATTTTGGAATGTGTTCTATTTTATCTCTCTTGGACTAACACAGTGACTTGGGCTCACCTTTAAAAAAAATATCACGGGGAGATCTCAGAGCTGAGCTTGTTAGCCTGAAAGGATGTGCTCAGGAGAATTTAATTTTCTGCTAAGTGTTCTCTCCCTTGTGCTGGGCAGGCACCTTGCATTGCCTCAGGGCTGTCTGTGCCCCTGGGACAGAAGCATTGCCCTCTGTGCTGTGCCACCCTCTGCAGTTACACGTGGTGTCTGTCATCAACAGAGCAGCAAGTACTGGGCACTGCATACATTCTTAGTAGCTGAAATATTCTGATTTCTGAAGTTTCCATACTGATAAGGAAAGATATCAAATACAGCCCAAATAAAAGGCATTTTGTCAAGTGAGAATATGACTGGACCCTTTGCATGCAACTTTAGTAACTCAGTAGAGGATATTTCTAGCTGAGAAAAGGTAAAGAGTCATCTACCATATGGTATGTCAGGTTAAAGTAAGTATAATCTCATCAACCTTTCAGTGTTGCTAGGATCAGAGCATAATTCATCCCTACATCCTCATGTACATCCCTTACTGTCTTTTATTTAAATAAGCCTTGTCTCAGTCTGCATTCTCCCTGCATAGTGTTTTAAACAGGAAAATTAATTTAGGCCCCCTTACTGCTTTAGTCTTTCTGTGGGAAGCCGTGATTCAACTTTATTTTTTTTTTAATTATTTAAGAGTAAGACCTGTAAACAAGCTGCTTTCAAATCTGTGTTCTTCTCTCACTGAAATCATAAGAATGTCACCCAGACAACTGGATGGCAAAGCTGATCCTTTGTTTTCTGCTGAATCTGACAACATTTCCTGCACATAACCTGTATAGAAATATGATTTATAATATCATGAGCAACTTTGAATGCTTCTTTTTGTTGTTGGTAACCCCTGGGTTTTCATCAGCAGGAGAGATTATATCCATTTGCATCTAATATTAATTCAAATTCACAGTCACAGATGTAAGACCTGAAAGTTTCAGAGTAGAGAGTTTGCACAAAAGCGTTATTTTTAACACTCATTCAATGCTAACTTTCGGGGAGGGGAAGAATAAACCTCTTGCATTGTAGTTACTGCACACAGCAGTAACACTAAACAGTCTTAACATATCCCCAAATCATAAAATCAAGGAGGAAAATAGGTTAGCCTTTCCCTGACAGATTGTCTCTGAGCCACTCTGGGTACCCATGCTACACTTCTCAAATTATTCCTGTAATGATGAGAGCGAGATTTATATATATTTTTTTAAGTGGCAATTTCTGTGTAGCTACCTAGCATCTGGGACCTGCAGCTCAAAAAGCTGTTGAAAATTATTGTTGATAAAGTCACGAGAAGTAGCAATACAGCAAAGGACAGAAAAATCCAAGATCCTCCCTAACTGCTTCAGGCCCTTCTGAGCTGTGATCAGTTGTTGCCCTTCTCTGGGCTGACAAACATCCCTTTTGAGTTGCCCGGCCATGCCCTGTGCCCTTATTTTACAACAGTAGGCACACTCATCACCAAGTGTATGGTTTCATGTCAAACCACAGGAAATGGTGGTTTCAGCTATTTTAAGCCTAAAAGTGGGCAGTATTTTACAGCTGGTTTGATTTCAAGAGAACCACAGCAGGTAAAAAAAGCTTTTTAACCTCCAGGGCTGTACCTTAAGCTAAAATATCGTAAGCCACATGAAGAGCCCCAGATTCATGATTGATAATAATAATAATAATAATTCTCACATTTTTGGCAGCTAATTTGTGATTTATTAGTACCTAAGTTGGGAATTACTGACCTTGGCGAAACAAAAGTTTTGTTAATTCAGTCACGGGCTACGTTTCACATATTTTATTTGGCATTCTCCCATAGCCTGCAGCAAATCAAAGGGCAAAATCTGGAAGCAAAAAGGAAGGCACTGACTCACTAAGTTAACTGAAACTTGTTTGGAATTTAGCAGCTTCGTTCTGGGGCCCTCTAGCCAGAAATTTCTCTACACTCAAAGCAGGAGGGGGGCTTTAGAAGGCTGTGTAGGGTTTGTTGCCAAAAGTTCGCAGAGACGACTCTGTGGACGTTTGGAGCCCAAGGTGAGCTCCTGCCTCTACACGGGCTTAACAAACCTCACCAAAACCTCCCTGTTTTTTTTTTTTTTTTTTTTTTTTTTTTTTTTTTTTTTTTTTTTTTTTAATTCTGCAGTGGAAGGCCAAGGAAAGGGGGCGAGGCCAAGGGCAGGGCAGCAGAAAGGAGGATGGTTCCGGAGGATGCCCGCGGTGCTCAGTCCCAGCCGGGGCGCTCCAGGCGGAGCGGGGGCTCCCGCAGAGCGCAGCCACAGGCAGCCGGCGCCTCTCGGCCTTCCTGGGACAGCCACCCGGCACATCCAGCAGCTCCCGAGCCCTGCCAGCGAGCCCGGGGGCTCCGGGCTGCCCCAGGACAGGCGGAGCAGGGCAGGGCAGGGCAGGGCAGGGCGGTGCCGCCCAGGGGCGGGCTCAGAGCATCGGCAGTGACAAAGCGCCGGCTGGCCCCGGGAGCCGGGCACAAAGAAACTTTGGAGACTTTCAGTGCCGTGCAAGGGTGAGTGATTCCAACTCCTCTGGAACAGCAAGGAGGATGCTGTGGGGGGGGTTTTCATGTTCTGAAGAGTGTAATCTTAATTTTGCTTGTTTTCACCGATGCAATCCCAGAAGTGTTGCTCGGATAAAAAAACCTGTACTAATTTGCTAAGAATGATTTGCAAGTTGTCGTTATGAGGGGTGAGGTGAGATAGGAAGAGGAAAAAAATAAATGTTTCTGTCAAGCTGCAGCAGTGTCCCAGGAGCTCAGCAGCGCCTGGGTGCTCAGGTGTGCTCCTTGTCACCCCGAGCATGGTAGGAACAGGTGAGGGAAGAGGGTGTCACTAAAGGCAGCTGGTAGGACTCCTGCCCTACTGCTTTTATGGAGCAATTTGTCTGTGGTAGAGTTTGGTGCAGTTCTGCTAGTTGAATATAGAGTTGGTCTCAGTTGGATGCTTTTGCTCCAAGTCCATTTGGGACTGGCTTAAAGGCCAATACAACACTTGCTAGCAGCTTTAGGTATAAGGTATGTACTCTGGGTTTGGGGGGAGTGGGGAGAAGAGGCTTCCAGGCCTTCTGAGACCACTTTTTAGATTAACATAGGTGCTGCTGAGAAAAAAAAAAAAAAAAAAAAAAAAAAAAAAAAAAAAAAAAAAAGGTCCTGCCTGCTGCCTTCAGCTTTATAAACTTTGTAGGTCTTACAGAATGAGGTAGGTTCCCACTTGCATTACAGTTCTGAGGATGGCTCTCTAAAGTACAGTACTAAGGTGTAAAAAGTGTGGGTTTGTGTATGCAAGTTGCTTCCTCTCAGTGGTGGGAAATGAGGCCTGACAGTGTGATTGAACCTGGGATGCCACTGATCACAGCCAGGTCTGGACTTGGGCTCCTTCAAAGACCCTCACTAGGATCTTAAATCCTAGTGCTCTCTGTCATCTTCTGTTTTCTTTCCCAAGATCCATCTAACCTAAATTACAGTAAGGTTTTTGAATAGTTTCTTTTGTCTGTGCTTGGTTGTATAAGGACTGGCTTTGACATGTATTGCATGTTTAAAAGCAAGGTACTACCTTTCTGCAAAAATGCACCTGTCTGCATAAACACCTGTGTTCTTGGCTTTTCTCTTAAAAATAAGGTGTCTGTAGTGCTGTAGTTAGGGTAACTAACTGCATTTCTGGGATTCCCTACTTGTTTGAAGCTTGGGAACTCAAATTGCTTAGTAATTCATGGATCCAAATCCTTTCAAGTGACTTGAAATACCCAACTTTGGATGTGTGATTTTGAAATGGGGATTTGGCTTCTTAAAAGCCATGATATCCCGAGATATGTTGTCACTTTATTACTGCACAAAGAATTTTAAAATCCTGCCTTGATGCTTTTGTCCAAGGACCTTACCATGGTCTGTGGCACTGAGGCTAACTGCTGAAACCAGTGAAAATCATTCTGTTAACCTCAGTGGTAGCTGGCTTAGCTCTTCTGGCTTGTAAAAGCACTCAGGAGGATTATCACTGTAGAGACCAATGGCATATTGTAGCTGTAAAAGTCTCATTTCAGACACAAAACTTTTTGGGTCTGCACACTGGGCACCACCTTATCTAAAAGTTGTTTGGTCTTTCCCATGGTGGAAACACCATGCTCTCTTGCAGCAAAGGTGGAGTTTGTTGCAGCAAAGGAGTATTTGTTTGTTTGGAGGATTTTTAGTTCCCTCTGTGAGGGGAAATAAGTCCTTGTGTGTTTTCTTATGCAACCTTGAAATCACACTAAAAGAGCTCAACTTTCATTAAGCTATCTCCCCCTGCATTCATTTTTTTTTTTGCATTCTGGCCCTGAAAATTTCACTGCTCTCTGAAACTCCTGATATCCACATGGGTCAACCTCATTGGAGAAAAAAAAATGAGTGTGGGACTTTTTTCACCACCTTAGTGAAATTAATGAAATTGGACTTCCTTGAAATTGGTCACCAACATGAACAAAAATGTGAATGCTGTAGGGAGAGAGGTGGAAAACAAGTATAGGGTGCATCTCTGAGATGATGAGGGTGAAGGAACCAATTCACTGGACTCCAGTTTCTCTGACTGGTGAACCTGTCTGTGGGCTTTGCCACCTGCAGGGCAAGAGCAGATGGATCTCACAGGTGTTATGTGATGTGATGCAGCCAGACTGAGGGTCTTAGCAGGAGGTTCATGACATGAATCAAGGTCTTGTTACTTAAATAATCTGAAGTAGTGCCATGTTCACAGCTGTTCCTTTATCCCTAGTTTTGTAAGCACTTTTGCAGTGCTCCTGAGGGACAGCCTGTGTCTGTCCCCAGTGCACTGCTGCTCTGCATGGCTCCAGCACAAACACCACTGCCTCTGGTGCCCAGAGCTCTGCGTGCTGCTTCCTACATGTCAGCAGTTGCTTCTGCCTTCAACATTGCTGTAAGTAGAGGTAAATGGCTAATGCAAGTTGGGTTATTTCCAACCAGGAAATGACATTTTTGTCTCCTGAGTGTAATCACCCAAAATGTGGTGTCTCCACAGGGCCTGGAGACCACCATCAGTCAGCTTTGGCTGAAGTATCAGTATTAAAAGGATGGGTCTAAAGCTTTGGAGGTGTGTAAAGTGGTGGGAATTAGTGCAAAGGTTTGTATCTTCCTAGAAGCCAGCCTGTTCACTGGCAAGAAAGAAGATGCAGGACTGTATCTGGGAGCTGACCCCATGGCTTTGATGCAAAGTAGAAAAGGCTCTGGTCTGGTGTAGTTTTCTTGCCCCAGTTGTTTAGGTAGTTAAGCCTCTGCTCAGAAGGAAAAATGGACATTAGGGCTGGCATAGCCTAGCTAGCTCTTAGTGACTTAAAACCAACCAAACAAAAAAACCTCGGAGAACTTTTGTCTTTGAGGAGATACGGTACATAAATCGCAAATTTTAAAATAATAATTTTTGCTATGCTGGTATTTGATCTTGCAGAATCTGTGTGATTGTGTCTCACCATGACCTTGCTGCTGGTGAACTTGGAACCAAAGTCAGATGGATTCTATAAAACTGATGGTGTGTCTAAAGATGGGCAGTATTTATGAGCCATATTTGTTGTAGTACTAATCCATGTGTGGAGCATTGTTCCTTGTGTTACAGCATCTGTAAAATGGAAATATCTCCCTTCCTTTGAAACTTGCAGCAGGCCAATTTGTAAGTTTTGACTTATACCCATGATTTCTGGACAGATGGTGGTATTTAAACATCAAGCTTCTTAGATACACGCAGTAAAATGTGGCATAGGACAGGTGATTCATGCTTTCTGTGCATCATCCCTAGTCTGAGACTGCCCTCTCTTGGAGGCCATTAGTTGCTTTTACTCCTTTTTCTTTCTTCTTTTTTTTTTTTCCTTTTTTTATTTCTCCCCTTTTTTTTTTTCCTCAGAGTGGATGTTTTGTTCTCCTTCTGGAGAAATCACTAGAAAGTTTCAAAACAATTCAAGATACTTGTTGCTGTATTCACCCCGGAATAGACCACTGTCTTCTAGGTTTTGGGGTTTTTTTCCTTAATTTTTTCTTCTCCATTAGAAACAAGGGAAATTGATGGAAGATTAGAAACAAATCAACCTTTTGAAGCATTTGGTTTGAATCTAGCAATGGTAGAGTTCCAAGGAGCCAAAGGGATGTAGATGACCAAAATTTGCTGAACTTTGGGAGGGATTTCAATGTCATAGAATGTCAATGTCATAGGAAATCTTGCTCTGTGTTAGTATGCAGTGTCCAAAATCTTCTAGCTGATCATGTATGATGATTTTGAATTGCATTCTACTTAAATGTTTCAAGTAACATCATTTTAGTAATATGACCAGGCTAACAAGAAGGTATAAGGACTAAAAGTTTTCTGTAGCTAAAATAATGCTGAAATATTTGTTTAAATTTAGCTAGGTTGACAAATTGGTCTAGACCTGTTTATCCAGCCTCATTCTGGTGCCTAAACCATATATATATATATATATGTATGTATGTATGTATGTATATAATTTGTCTGTCAAGATTTTAAAAAATAACTGTCACGTTAATTTAACATGACACAAACTTGGTGTGGCTGAGAACACTCTGCTATCCTGCTGTTACACTTGACAAATTTTGGTGAGTAGCTTATTATTTATTTCAGGGAGAAGGCAAAATTGAATGTTTCTGCTGGCCTAGGAACAAATCCCTTTTGCTACTACAATACTCCCCTGAAGCCTGATTTTTACCTAATTTCATGGGATATCCTGAGGCCAGAGGAAAGCTTCTTGATGTTCTGATCCATGTTCCTGACCAAACCAACATGCCCTTGACACTGAGAGTAAACCAACAGGCAGAAGATACTCAGACTTGTAGGAAGGAGGGCAGCAAACCTGACAGGGCTTGCTCAAGGCGGCCACACCACCTCCAGTTTTTTTTTACTTCCCTGGATTTCAGGGGCATCTTCTCAGAGAGCGCATACCTGCTTTCATGTTGAAGATTCCAAGGGGCCAAATTAGTTTTTTGGTTTGTCTGAGGTCGCATTACTGGGCACTTCATAATAAAATACTGGAAACTTGGGATTACCCCAGATCTTGTGTCTTTGCTGAACAAAAGTTCACTCAAGCCTTCAGCTGTCACATATTCCCAACAGTGTTCTTCAGCTCACTGGGTTGGTGTGCATTGTTGGTTTTGCTACAGCAATTCCAATGGAGAAAATGCTTTATCTTTTCCCAGGAGAAAAAGGAAATGATTTGATTAACACTTGTTGGCTCACCAAGATCACAGCAGCCTTCAAAGATATCCAGCTTTAAAAAGAGTATTCTGAATGTCTGTCTCTGTGAAGACAAACATTTCAAGGATGAAATAAGTTATTGTCTGTCTTCTTCCTGTACAATTAACAATTCCTCTGTCTGTTAAGACAAGCAGATGCCTGATTTTATTTTTTTTTCTTTTACCCCCACAAGTGGATGTCTGAGAACATTCTCTCATAGTGGTGGGAGCATGTTCCTTCCAGAGCCTGTAGAGGGTGGAAAATGATTTTGGCCTCAAACCTTAATGCAGAGGTGCTGGATAAGTAGCCACTCTAATAGCATGGGTTTTAAGAGCATACTTCCCTAAGATGCTTTAAACTTTCAGCTATGGTGGAACAAAACTTTTAAGTTCATTTGTTCTCCTGAGCCCTGGCTAACATCAAAATTGGAACAAGTGCTGTTCTGATTGGATACAGTCTAGAATAGTTGCTGGGAAATTTGGCTTGGGCTTTGAATTTATGTGGGTTTCAGTTGCTTGTGGCCACCATGGTATTTCAGCATAGAAAATGGAAATAAGTAGTCAGTCAGTTTTTGGTAACATTTAACACATCTCACTGCATTTTGAAGATTAGGACAGCTTGTGATGATTTATATAGAGATATCTTGTGTTCTTCTCATGTTTCCAGATCTGGGGCTTGTGGCTTCTAACCAGTGAGCTCTCAGCGTGTTTCATGTGAGACAAATATTTAAACTTTTTCTCTTGTCTCCCCTCTCTTGCTGGAGAGGAAAATCATCAACTCAGGAAGACCAGGGTGTCCTTTAGCTCCCACTCCACTGAAGTGCTGGGGCTGGTACAGTTGCATCAAACTTCATTTTTCCTCCAATGCCCTCTTCAGCCTGGGGACAAGGAGCTGGATGGAGAGGACAAGAAAGCAGCAGCCTAGTAGGGACAGCAGCTGGGAAATATTGCTCTGGGAGACACAGCAGAGGACAGTATTGTGCCTTGTTCCCTCTGGTAGCACAAGGACAGCACAGGTGTTTTTGACCTTCTGAAAGGCAATGGCCTTTCATTCTCCTGAATGGAGAATGGTGATAGAAGAGAGCGTTTGACAGGGTTGGAAGGTAGTTTAGTTGGAGGGCAGACTCCTGGGAAGTGTACTTCTTGGCAGCACTGCCCCCAGGGGCAGTACAGAAGATCTCTGCTGTGATTTGAGACTGCAGGGTTCCCTGCTCTAGAGAGGCAGTCAGGAAGAGGCAGTGTCAGTGCAAAGACTCTTTTTTATAAAACCAGAAAAAGGCAGGTCAGGAGAGGGATTTGAGCTGCGGATTGTGCTCTGAGATAAAATGTGACACCTCATTTCCTGCACAGCCCCTGGTATCTAATGGTGTGGCTTAGCTCTGGCTGCAGTCTGTCCCTCTATGAGGCATTCAGGCTCTTTCCTTTTCCTACCTCTTGTCAGAACTCCTACAAGAACCTAATATCCCTGAGGTCTCTGTCAAACTGGGATTGGAACTGGGCAGACATTTATTTTAAAAGGGAAAATAAAACCCACTGTCAAGAGAGGCAAGAAGAGCAGCAGCAGAAATTATTGAATAATCTGCTTCTACTTCAAAGATGTAGTAAGATTATTTTTTTAATAACAGCTTTTTTTTTTTTTTAACCTAGTGACCTCTTTTGATGTCAGACTGCAGATAAAACATATCCAAAAAATCCTAAGGCAGTGTCTTTAACAATGATGTTTCACCCATGCTCCAAAAACACCCATAAAAACACACATGAAGAGTGGAAAGTATTTTGTTTTCTCCCTGTGGGCTCTGTCCCTGTGCATGAACAGGTCAATCACCAAAAGAGTAGCAGAGTCAATGATGTTTTAATCCAATTGATCTGTGATCTGTTTTGCTTCTTGCTTACCCACAGTAATGACCCCTGTGTTTGTGTGTCTGGGGTCAGCTCTGGGGTAAAAGAGTGTTTGCAGTGACTATTGCAGAGCCACATCCAGGCTCGCTGCCTGGCTGCCCCCAGCCTAGAGGAGTCCTAGACAAGTTCCTCCTTTGCTCTCCCCAAATGAAGCATGAATCTGAATGTGCATTATTTTCTCAACTGCTGATTCTCAGGAAGCGAGTTGGGATTTTGGGATCTGAGGCATTTCCCCTTCTGTGAAATTTGATTGAGATCTGCTAACTCAAATGGTATGAATCATTAGTAGTTTTGAGATTTGAAAATACTAGCAGCAGAGATGAACAGACTAAAGAAAATATACTTTGCTTTTTTAGAAACAAAGGAAAAACCTAGCAGAGCTCAGACATCCTCTTGTAAATGTTCTTTTTTTAGTTTTACTGGAAGTTGAGAAATTAAAGCCATTTGACTCTGACATACACGCAAATGCAAACCAAGCTTGGAAATTTATGGGGAAGGTGGAGCATCCTCTCTGCTCAGCCTCTGAAGCTGTTCCCCAAAAGGTGGCACTCTCTGCTAGCAGGAATGTGTCTCTGGCTGGCAGATGGATGCTTTTCCCTAAAGTTCATTCCGTTCAATGTTCTGCATTGGTTGGGTTTTATTCCCTTCCCCTCCTCCCTCCATAACCTTTATCTTTCAAAGAGAGCAGCAGTCTGTATATTTGACAAATATTTGTCTAGCACTGTAAATGCACACAGACTTAAAAATGACCTTTGAGTTAAACCAGAGCAGATTCCCACACGAAAAGGAATTAGTTTTAGTTAGGATTTTTTTCCCTAAGCAGTGTAAACAAAAATTATTAGAATGCATGCTATGAATGCTTCATCTCTGCATCTGTGACTGGGCTTCCACAGCTTTTTAAAATGTCATCACAGCTACAACCACTCCCTAAAAAAACATGCCAAAGGCCTGGACCTGCACTCTCCAGTTAGAAGGAAAGCTTCCTGGTTTATTCAATGTTCGCTTAGCTTGGGGTCAGACCTGAAGGACCTGAAACAGTCCCTGTGTTGTAATTCACACCCTGTGGAGCTGGGACTCTTTGCTTACTGATGTTTTTCTAGTTCACCTGTATTTACTTGCCAGTCTGGACTCCACTTCTCCACAAGCAGAGTTTTTCCTGAACCACAGCTGGGTCTGACAGCAGCAACCAGCCTGTGGATCTTCCTTCAAGATCCAGCCAGTGATCCTTATGGGACAAGGGGGAATGCATTTCATACTCTCTGATGTTTCCACTTCCTTACACATGTGATTGAAGAGCTCAGTGAACCTAGAGAATGGAATGGAAGATGTCTCTAGAATCAGATAATTCTGTCCTTGCATTTGGGGACAGAAACCCAACTTCACCTCTTGGGACACTCAAAAGCTGGTTATTCCTTAAAAACAAATGGAAAACCAGGCTTTCCGGAATGGATCTTCTGCACTCAGGAGCCTGACATTATATTTTAGGCCCTTTGTAATGTAGGGTTAAACTAACAAGTGTATTCTAGAGACAGATTCACTGGGACTGAGCCTTCCACTGTGCAGGCCCTCTAAAGTAGCTTTGTCTTTACAGCATGACAATTTCTATGCCAGTTTGGTTGGACTAAAAGGATCTTCCTAATAATAATAATTCAAACTAGCATGGTATCATTAGAAATTTGATTTAACTAATCTGTTTATATCATTGGGCCTGTTCTTGGATTGTCGTTTCTTCTCTAAAAAAGAAATTAATTGGTTGAAAAATCTGACTCAGCCTCACTAAAAACTTGTATGATTTGGAATGAAAACCTGGAATTCCTTGAAAAACTTTTTTTTTTTTTGGTGTAGAGGGAATTTGGGGGTGTGGTATTAGTTTGTTTTTAAGAATGCATTTGTTTGCCAGGCCCTGAGGAAGTGATGAGTGTAAAGCTCAGCTTGCCTCACTGCTGATCTTTGGAAGGACCTTTGGTTCCACTGTTGCCTGCATTAGGGCTTCACAAAGTGGGATAAGTAGTCAAAAACCAACAGCACAGCAATCACCTAAGGGCATCTCATCCACATCAGGGAAGGTTGATCAGAGCTGGAGAAGATTCACATCACAGAAACAGTAATTGGCATCAAACATCTGTACAGCAAATAGGCTTGGGACTTCCTTTCTTGGGAAAGAAGCTATTGAGAAAGGATGGACAAGAGTCTTTTGATGCCACAAGGAAGGAGAAGAAGGAAAGGGATTTTCTTGATGCTGCTTATAATCACAGATCCAGGGAATGTGAAAAAATTTAGTGTGTTTGGGATTTAAAGCAAGGGGACGTAGTTTGTAATGTCATCTAAGCAGTCATGCAGAGGCTAGAGGTATGAGAACTTCAGGTGGGTTCAGGAGTGTGGGATTAAGGAGTTTTACAGGAGACCTGTGAATTGTGCTGATCCTGGCAGAGTAATCTGGGGAGGTGTCACCACATGCTTGCATTTGTCTTGCTTTCTACCCCATCATCTGGTATTTGCCAGTGTCAGAAACAGATTAACCCAGGCTGCAGAGACTGAAGTGGCCAAAAGATGGGCCCATCTACTGTGTGTGTGTCAGTGATTTTTAAATGCTGCAATAACTAAATTTCATGTGGATAAGAATCAGTTTGAAAGTCAAGTCTTTAAAAAAGTCCTCTTTGTCTTTAGGCAATCATGACTTCTAAGTAACTTTTCTCCTTTCAAAGAAATATTTCATGGATGTAGAAGGAAATTGGATCATCTGGATTATTTCACAATCAATGTAGAATTTGCTTCCATTTTTTCTACCCTTTCCCCTCTTGGCTTGGCACATTGCAGTTTCTCACTAAGGGCCAGATTCTGGGAGTTGAATAATCGAACTTCCACAGAAAGTTTCCTAGAGGCATTTGGCAGAGGAAAGAAACCTCAGTTTTTTCTATTGCAGAGTTGTTTTGTTCTCTTTTTTTTTGTAGGTTTTTTTTCTTGTAATTTTTTGGGGTTTTTTTTTGTTTGGTTGGGGTTTGGTGTTTTGGTTTTTTTTTTGTTGTTGTTGTTGTTTTTTGTTAGTTGGTTTGGGGTGGGTTGTTTTTTTTTTTTTTCCTCTCTCTTTTTTTTTTTTTTTAACTGATCACATTCTGGAGTATTTACTTTGTTCATATCTGGATTACACCAAAAACAAAGAAAAAAAGAAACATACACAGAAAACCTCCAAACCAGTAGCTTCAGTAGCTTGTTCCTCCTCTGTGGACAGAAGTACCATGATTACATTGGCTCTGCACACATTTCAGAGATGCTTAAATCCAGACAAGCTGCCA
This sequence comes from Phylloscopus trochilus trochilus, assembly GCA_016584745.2. Lineage (NCBI taxonomy): Eukaryota > Metazoa > Chordata > Aves > Passeriformes > Phylloscopidae > Phylloscopus > Phylloscopus trochilus. The sequence goes on along the minus strand of WQNJ02000039.1, from coordinate 18,742,062 downwards.
CTGTTGTTAAAATAATTCATAAAAGTGTTTCAATTAAGGTTTTTCAAACCCCTCATTTTCCTTCTTTTCCCCAGTTAAATTTCTGGCAGTTTCTGTCAGCTGCCGTTGGGAGACCCATTGAAACACTGGAAACCTACTTGGTTAGATGCCATCTAAAACTTGCTGGAGGGGTGGAATGGTCGATAATCTTTGCTCTGAAGATTTTTTGTGTAAGTTGGATGAAAATGACCCTTCTTAAAACAATAAATACTCCGACAGCAAACTAGCCCAGGCATAAGTTATAAGGCATTAATAAACTTACATAAGTATAACCTTTTGTTGTTGTTGTTGTTATATTTTTATAATCTACTAGGGAATAAATTTCCTAATCAGATAAGGAAAGGAATGAATGTTAAATGCACATTGCTTTAAAATAGACCTGGAGTCTTTGTTTCTATGGATCTCTGTTGCAAAGATGTTTGGATCAAAGCTTATTTCTTTAATGACAAATAAATTGCATTAAACACAATTATATGCCTTTCATGAAGATTCAAAGACGAAGCTTGTCAGCCATGCAAATATTTTGGCATATGCATTACAGGTTTCCTCTGGGCTGGGCAACCTCTAATTTAATTTAAGAAATGAGTGGGGGAGAATCATATTTATAATAATAAAATCACAGTTTCAGAAGAAGAGGATAGGAGCCTGTTTACTGCCTTCAGTGGGCTTTAGATCAGAAGCAAAATTATCACAGTTATCTCTAATGCCTTTAAAATTATTGTAATAAGCTTCCTTTTCTTCTCTTCAGTATCCACGTGGAAGATCTTGTAATCTCTGCTAATTTTGAGGCAACAGTTTCCCTGACTTTATTAGAGGCTTTCCAGAACTGTGTTAATGAAACAATGACACATGACAGGTTGGGTGTTATGGTCTAATAATGATCTGCCTTGGAGGTTAATGGCATTTGGCTGGCAGCCTCCGAGTAATAGGCTGTGTGTGCACTCAGTGCCCAGGTGTAGCGTTATTAATTCACTTTGGTTTACTCCAGGCCCTACGTGCATCATCAAAACATTTGGCCCTTCCTTCTTCAGCCCCTGAATAGCCTGGTGTTTGAGGAGAATAGCAAGATTTTGCCAAATGAGTGCAACGCATCTCAAAACAGAAATGGGATGAGAGGAGCTTTTCCCCTACTCCTCCCCAGGCCACAGCCTGCCTGGCATTCCTGGTGCCCTCCTCCCTTGCCTGGTGCCCTCCTCCCTTGCCTGGTGCAAGGCTGCAGCTGGGCACAGAGCTGTGCTCTGCTGTCCTCTCCCCCTGCCCCACTCTCCTGGGGAGGTGGTAGCCTAGGCTGTGCCAGTTCTGCTACGTGCCCAGGAGAGCTCAGCTTTGACAATTAAACCTCAAGGGCAAAGGAGCTGAAAGGCCACGGGAAGCAGGTGATAGCAGCCTGCTCACAAGGTTTGGAGGCTCTACAAGTGATTTTGCTTCGGCCATAGGGTGGGAATGTACAGGGAGGAGGCAGGAGGCAGGACATGTTCCCAGTAACACTGGTGTGGTTGTGGTGGTGCATGGCTGCAGGCTCCATTCACAAATGTTACATTTTTTGGTTCTTGTATGACTGTTGTTACTGCAAAGAGAGGTAGTAGCCTGTGAACACTGAATAATATGGATGTGTAATTAGCTCAGACCTGGAAGAGAGGGAGGGGGCATTTTGTTTAGCAGAGGTATGCTCCCTCTGGAAGAGAAAGCAGCCCAGAGGCTCAAGAACAAATTTTATATACAATTTCCCTAGGTTACAATTCAAATCCTGCTACAGTAGAAACAAGGAAACTAAAACCAAAACACTTACTTGCATTAACACAACCAGACAGTCCTGGGGGTATGAAATAGAGCACTAAGTGCATGTGCTGCTGGGTGGGAATGACGCAGAGGCTGCTCTTGAGTGAGACACCACTGCCTGCACTCTGATTTTCTGAGTTACTTAAGGAACCCAAGCACTGCCTTGCACCTGGTAGAAAAGGGCCAAGAGGAAAGAATACGGATCTCATTCTCACCTGATGACTTTTGCTTGTGGGTAAATAGGCCTGGGACGCCAGCACTCATTTCAGACAATGGAGTTGTTATCACATGGAATATGAGGAGAATGAGTATTTCTGTCCTTCTAACTAAGAATGACTTCCAGGGTGAAAAGTCTGCACTGTTTGCAGGGAAGGACAAACAATAATGCTGTGTGTTGTGTCTGATGTTTGTCTAGCAGAGTGATTTATTCTTGTGCTATGATTTTTGGTTTATTAGTGCTTAAAATGGGAGGTTTTTTAGCAGACATATAACTAGACTTTGTGCTGATGTTGCCCAGTGATTAAAAATAGCCTCTTACGTGGGAGGAGAAACTATGAGTTTACAGTGAAGAACAAATCCTTTAAATGCTATCCAGGAAAGGATAGACAAGCAATTTAGAGTGAAGAATATTAAAGTATCATCACTGTTGTGTATGTAATATGTCCTGCCCCAATACTTTCCCCTAAAACTTCACTTCCTGAAAAGAGTAAGGTGTTCTGCTGCTGTGCTCTCCAGATGCATTGATGTCTGAAAGGGTGTCTCTAGCCCAGACTGATGTCTGCAGGCTAACTGCGTGGGAGACCAGGTGTGCTGTGGGATGGAGGGGCTCAGGAAGCCAGAGTGCTATTTCTGGCTCTGTCAAGGTTCTGGCACATGACCTGGGGAAAGGCACTCAGCCTCTCCCTGCCTGTGCTTCCTTTCCTGTTTATATAGCCTGCACACCCTTCAGGCAGAATCTTCTCTGTCTGCTTTCAGTACTGAAAGTCTACTTCTGCTCATCTCTGAAGGAGGGCTATGGCCATCCCTGTTAAGGGCTATGGCCCTTAATGTGTGATAAGTGGATAAATTCAAAGATATGGAGGTCCTTCATGATCCCAGTCAGGGATTTGCCTGTGAACAACAAACATATTTACTCTTTCCTGTGAATAATAGATGGTTCACTCTCTCATGACTCCCCTTTTCCCCAGCTGAATTGCCTTGATCCAAGTTCCAGAGGATTTTTAATATAGTAGCCATTGCATACTTTTCTTTTAAAGTCAGAGTGAACTAGAGAAGGCAAGATGCTGAAACAATCATTTACTGGATATAATATATATACTCTTGATTATTAGAGTACTTTATGAAACATACCTGTGGTACAGAGCAGTGACAACAATTTATGTGCAAGTCATAATAATCCAGAAAAGAGAGCTGTGTTAGGGGAAGATACATCCCCAGCAGCCCGAGATAGGTAAGGCAGCTGCATTCCCAGGCCCTAGCAGCAAGGCTAACAGTGTATTCCCAGGCATTAATTAAAGGCTATGTGCTGTTCCCTTTTCCTGCTGAGTAGGGCAGAGGTCGTCTATTGAGAGGTGGGGGAAAAATGTATAGGTGTTTTTGGTTTGCATGCTCCCCTACACACCTGTGCTCACTCCATGGATACCTGGAGATGCCAACCCAGGGTCTGACTCCGGTAGGTGCACTCAGATCCCTGTACACACACACGTGCATAATGAATAGAATCCCTCACACAGCATGAAAGCTAGAAATCAATTTGCTAAGACATCAGGGTGGGTGCAGCCTGACAAGTATACCGAAGAGCAGACTGGTTACATGTGACCAATCTTTTATATTCCTTTGTCTCTCTATTTTCCCCACATCTATTCATTGCAAATCACCTAAATCCATTCCTTTCTCTGGTGCCTTCTCTAACATCCTGTAGAAAGTCTTCTGCAATTCCAAATTGCTCTACCCCTGTACTCCACAATGTGTCCCATACCCCTGGGCAGAAACTCCTTTCCATCCAAAAGGCATTCTAGTGTTGATCCATCTTGATGGGTTTCATGCCTGGACACTGGGCCTGCTGGGACAGCCCCATGAGGGGTCTAGGTAGAGTCCTTTCTTTTAAATTTGGGTTCCTACCCTCATGCCTCTGTATCCCTCTAGAATTGTGAAAATTAGGCTGTGGTGAGCTCATGGCTCCTGTGACTAGCCAAGGCTGGGTATAATTTGGGGTTCCCCTCCACCATTTGGGGATGGGCAAAGGAATTTTTATCATATAACCTAACACTCCTGAGGTTTTCTTTTTGACTTCTTAAATATCTACAGGAAAAAAAGTTGAGTAAGCAGGAAACCCCAAATCTGTAGCTGTTTAATTCATGGCTACCCAATGTGCTTTGTACCTGAGAAATACATGTATCACCCTTGTCAAAACTGTACAGCAAAACCCATGCTTTTCCATATTAGCAATTCTGCTCTTGCTCATGTTTTTTTTCTACCATAATTCTCCAAACCATAAGTACAAAACCATAATTAGTACTCAGAGCAGATACAGCAACTTCAAAAACAGAAATCAAGCAGTAACCCCTGGGGCAACATAACCACGTCTTGGTTGTCACCAGCATGTCACAGAGGCAGTAATGACACAAGAACTGTACAGCTTCAGGAGGAGATGAGATAGGAGGCATTTGTGAAGGTTAACACAATTTCTGCACAAAAAATTGAAGGGCTTTATCTGATGATGATGGAAAAAAACTCCCAGGTTTGTCCTTGTGCTGAGTTAGGTGGCTTATCCTGCTAGTTATTTGTCAGGCTGTTTTCTGTAGCAAGGTGAAAGCTGCAGATCCCCTCTTTCACCTCTGTATCATCTAGTTACCAGATTCTTCCACAAGCTACCAACCTCCTTGTTGGCCTGGGTAAAAGTCAAAGCTGATAATAAGTTTCCTTTTCACCCTCAGCTTTTACAGAGATTGCTTGTTTTCCAAACAAAAAAAAAAAAAACTGAGCTGGAAGAAAGACCCATAATTTGTTTCTTTCTCTTCCACGTGATGCTGGGCAGTGGTTGCGTGTTTAGCACAGAGCAGCCTTTTATGAAGAAGTGCTTGACTTCCATTTGAGCAGCCTGAGCTGAGGGCTGTGCCTGCCCAGAGCTCGTGCAAAAACTCCGTGTGGTCATACAAAAGGATCAGTTGACTGCAAGCCAGAATCTGATAATGACAGTCGGTATCTTAGGTCTTGTCCATGCTAAAATAAAGAAAAAGAAATAAAACACACAGCCTTAACTGTTCCACAGGATTTATTTTACACAACCCACTGCTACAGTTGAACTGGTGGTATTTGGTATTAGGGTACCTTTCCCATTCATCCCTGTATATGAAACCATGAATGAATACTAGTGGAAGACACCTAAATGAAGCTTGGTACATGTCCTTGTAGCAATGGTCTCAAAAAAACAGTCACACAGCCACAGTGACTGCCTGGTAACCAGGGAGGACCCTGTGTGCTGGCACTACCTACAAAGTACCTACAAAACCTTTGAGTGCAACCTGCCCCGGACAGAGTCATTCCCCTACCCCTTTGGTGGGTCAGGAGCTGGGTGTGCTGCTTGGGCAGGGAGTGGAAATCCCCACCCAAGGGGATCTGCCCTAAAAAGGAGGTCTGGAAAAGGAATGAGGGGAGATGACGATGAGATCAAAATACGTTACTCGGGGAGTGACGTAAACTATGATCACAAAATTTGATCCGGAAACGTAACCTAGAAGACAAAAACTATTTTAATAACAATGCTTTGAGGCACAAGGGAAAGGAGGAATCGGGTAAATCACCCTGTTGTTTCACAAAAAACGCCAGCAAACCGAAAACCCCCAACTTCTATTTTTTTGGTGATATTATTTTCCAAGTGCAAACATGTAAGAGAGTTGTTAAAGCAATCTCTGCCAGAAGCCTTCTGTTCTCTTCCTGAATAGGAATTAGTTATATTGTTCTGAGTGGTTGTAGAGGAATACTACAATGTTTGCCCTCAGAGAACTTGTTATCTATGATAATCAGGGTAAAGCAACAGCACTTCAAAGTGAAGATAAAACACAGATAAAGATATTTTTCCACCTGTGACCCTATTATCCCACTCTATATTTCTTATTCTCTATTTTAACCAGGTTGCTTCTAATTGCTTCTCCATTCTTCTGATAAAATAATTGGTAGGTTTAGTTGAGGTTTTCTGAGCTGAAAACTGATGTCTAGCACTTATTTTCTTTTTTTTTTTTCCCACGAGAATGTCTTGCTTTGTGGTTGCTTGAGGAAGTTGACTTAAGCAATTTAAAATGTAGTCATGGCTTACTTAGAAAGAGACATTGGCTGTTAACTCAAAAAATATATGCCTAAATACACCAACAGGTGCAAGAGCTGCTAATCACATGATGGCTACAGGAAACCTATTAACCATAGGGTTTGGGTCAAAGACAGGTCATGCTGATTAAATACAGAAGGTAATTTTTTTTTGCCGTATTTTTTCTTCCTCCCCTCCCTGTTCTATGTTTCTATGTTCTAGAGCTAATATGAAAGGTTGTGACACTGATTAAAATCAGAGACAGTCATAGCTGTAGTAGGAACAGAAATAGAGGTGTGAGGTTAAGCAGATGTCAGTGTCACCATGAACTTCTGTGCCCTTTCAGGTCACAGCTTTTCAAATACTTTCTATGGATTGCAAAAAAATGAAGCTCTTGAAAATAAATTGTAAAAAATATGAAGCTAGAGGTCTCAGGCACCTCTTGGGTTTGGTTTCTAGGACTGGGACTTTTCTCTCACAAAAAAAAAAAAGTTTGGGGTAAATCCCAGTGTTAATAGGGAGGGGCCCCCTTCTATACAACCTGGTCTATCAGGTCTGCAGTCTGGACATGTAAGTACATATCATGTACATACATGTCAGAGCTCTGTATCAGCTGAGTAAAACTTGTTAGCTTTCTGCATCACAGAATTCTGTAGGTAGAGGAAACCTGGTGATTTATCCTTAGCTGTGTTCCAAAGCATGTCACACGTCTGATATTGTTGTGCTTGCTGCTTGAATGTTCGAAGTGCAGGTGACCATTTTACTCTTACTTTTCCTCCCCCTGTCATTACTTTAAGATGATATAAATTGCCCTGAAGTTGGTTGGTGCCATCCTGCCACTCTACCTAATTTGGAATTTTTAAAACATGTTTGTGCAGCACGTAGCTACATCTGATACTTAGCATAGCAACATTTCTGTTTGAAGTCTACTTCCTAAGGATGTTTAGGGAAAAATCCCAGCAGCATTCTTCAGTACCTATTCTTTCCAGGACAGGAAGAACATCTGCCTGCCTATAGCAAAGGCAGTGCTCTCAGAGGATAAGTCTACCAGGCCCTGTGTAGCAGGGGTAATCTTCCAGCAACAAACAAGGTGATAAAGGGGATTCTGTCCTACAAAAGGAAAAAAAGAAGTAGATCATCTGGTTAGAAGGCTTCATGCTGTGCTCGTCTTCCCTCATCCCCAGTAGAGCAAGATGATGTGAAGAGTAAGATTTTAATTTTCCAGGATGCATTCTGACACGGTGAGGTGGATTCATCTGTCTGGCCTCTGCCAGTGTTCCCTTGACCTTGGGACTGAAATCTGAGTTGCAGTTCCAACACCTTGGTTCATTACCCAGCTCATGCTGCTGTCCACACTTTGAAGCTGTACGTGAGATGGAAGTTGCTGGCATTTCCCTTAGTATTGTAACCATCCCAATTCTTTCAGTATTGTGGTAGAAAACTGATGATGAAGTGAAATTAGTAAGAAAATATGTAATCTAGACCTGATTTTTTAATTGAAAATTTTAATTAAAAATTAGATTTTTGTGCTTCTGCTTGAGGTTTCTTACTTGCAGGGTGGGGGTATGTGAACCCTACTTCTATAATGTAACAAAACTCTTGGGATCTTTCATTATTGACCATTTCCCTTGGTGTAAAATCCCAGTATGCAACTAATTTGTTCATCCACTAGCTGATCTTCCTCTTTAAACTGCCACATCTTTATATTGTAGGTGTTGGTAGCAGTGATGACCCAATGATTAAGGGATTGAGTTCAGTTTGTTCTGCTACAACTTTCTTCTCAGGCTTCAACACATTAGACTCTTTGGCTTTAGAGCACATTCTCCTTGACTGGCAAGATATCATCAAAGATAAGGATGATATGAGAAACTCCTGCCTTGTAGTCAAGTAGTCTCTGGTTCTTCCTACCTGATTTGTCACCCACTGACATCTCAGGAACTCATCTGTGTGTTGGATAACCCAACCCTTTATTATACAACTGCTTCTGCAAGAATAAAATTTTTATTACTCTTTTAGTAAGCAACCACTCTTATTCTCTTAATTATTCCTTCCTTATGTTGCCTAAATGTTCATATTTGCATGAACTCGATTTGCTTATCTGATTATTTTTAAGACTTCAGTGTATTTAAGTATTTTTCCAATGTGACACTTGTGTTATTTACCTAAGGTGAAAAACCTGTCTAAGGCAGAGTGTGACAGAATATTCTGAGTTGGAAGGGACCCACATGGATCATCAAGTCTTAAGTGAATGGCTGTAAGGGGATCAAAGGCACAACCTGGTGTTATCAGCACCATGCTCTAACCATCTGTGTCTTCTGAATGTTCCCTGGAGATTAGAGTAGCATGTTTGCTTCTCTGGTTTCTCCCTACTTCGTGTGTCTGCTTGAAGCTGCAAAGCACCACCCACTCCTGGTTACATATATTTTCATTGTGTAGCTTTAGAAGAAACTGTAGGGAGAAGAAACTGTAGGGCAGAAGGTGACTTATAACTATTGCAGCTTATTCAGTTGTGGTCTCAAGTCCATTACCATACATAACTGGAGATAGTATTCTGAAAGGCTCTGCATTTTAGAAAAGGCAAAAATAAACAGCGTTTTGAGCTAAATATTACATCAATGATGGCAGGTTTTTGTGTTGTTGTTTGGTTTGGTTTGGTTTGGTTTGTTTGTGTTGGTTGGTTGGTTTTTTTGTTGTTTGGGGGGGTGGTTTTTTTTGTTAGCAGAAAGCAAGGGTGGAAACAGAGTTACTGGAATATTATATCGTGAGCTGGAAATGGAGCTGATCCAGGCAACTGAGAGGTGAAAAAAAGTATTTGCATTGCAGAAGGTGCACAGCTCTCTCCTGCTCAGCACAGTGTTGAATAAAGCCACGACAGATGCAGCAACATCAAATCTATTCCTCAGAAAGGAGGAAGCCACCTTTTTTTAGTTAGTGACAGGTCTTGAAGGGAGCAAAAAGACTTAATTTTGTTTGCATTTCAACACTGCTTTTTGCTCCTATATCAGCTTTAAAACAACATCCTACTGTTGTTCATCTTGCATGGCCTCATCTATTCTGTGCCTGAATGAGGAAACCTTACATCCCAGAGCTACAAAGTTCTTGTTGATAGCTTGAGGGAGGCTTTGAGACCGGCTATACCAAAAAGCACTAATCTGTGGCAATCACACTGCACCTTTCAAGGCAGCTTTACCAAAAGACCTGTTGATATAAGATACAGAAATTACAGAGCATGTGTGTATCTCTTGCAGGGCAGCCTTTAGTTTTTAAACACTTGTCCATGTGTGAGGATTCACAGGAAGCCTGTGCAGAGCTGTTATTGTTGAGTCAGTATCTGTGCTGTGCTTTCCTGGAAGCCCTTGAAAAGCCTGTCAATGTCTTTGAGTGTCTGTTCCCATCACTCCAGTACAGAGCTCCATCAAATGCACTACTGGGTATGAACTTCTGGAGTTTGCATGCAGGTTGCCAGCAAGCATAATAGAAATCCAGGATTCAACTTGGCTGAAAAAGGGATTGCACATTCCCTGTGGGATTGGAGCACACCCCAGTGATACAGCAGATCTCAGCCCTCCTCCTCATCTGCTGCGTTCTCTTTATCACCCTCTCCTCCCCTGTCTCAGTTTGTCATTCCTGGTCTTTTCACCAAGAAACTGAGCACTGAACAGCATTTCCTGAATCTACAGCTTTTGTGCTTCTCCTTTTCTTTGCAGCTTGGATCTTCCCACCAGTGGTATTAGTCCTTCTTCTTGAGAAAAGGAAGCCCTTGGAGAGTTGGGGAAGGGACAGATGCAGCTGTGGTTCAGTCTGCTGCAAGGCAAACACCGTGTGTTTGGAGACTTGTACAGCTCTCTGCCTGCCATGAGAGGCAGAGCAGAAGTTAAAAACCAGAACCCCATAGAGCTCTTGCCTGCCTGAACACAGTGCAGGAAATCTGCATTGCCTGGAGCTGAGGTCCCTGCTGTTCCTTGCTAACAGAGGCACTGTGCTAATACAGAAAAGTCAATAGGAACAGCAAAGGGCTGATAATGTATTTGGCCTCCTGGGAAAGGGAAGATATTTTGTTACATGGTGCACAATACAGCTTGGTTAAGCAACATATGTGAGCCAAGAGGCACGGGACAGGTGATCTCTTAGGTGTGTGAGATGTGCCAATGAGCCTGAATGTGGCCATCTGCACAGGCATGAATCAAGTTCACCTGGTTCACTGAAGGTGAATCAGGATTGAGACATGAATACTAAAAGCAACAGATATATCATAAGATAGTAAACCAAAGTGCAAGAAATATTTGAACATTGCTACGGTCCTGTTGACACAAGAAAATGCCTTTGTGCTCTACTGAATCCATGCTATTCCGTAATTAGAGGCAGAATTGAAAGCCATAGATTTACAAGATCAGTATCTGATATTCTTGGTCCTGTTGAGCAGCTATTTATTGGCATTGCCCAGTAAAATATTTATTTTCTGGGGGAAAAAAGAAAGAGTTATTTCTTGTCTAAAATACAGAATTTCCGTGAGATGGGCTCTGTGTTTGGAAATAACTAGATAGGTAAAGAGATAGAACACTCTGAAATACCTAACTTAGAAAGAGGTTACACAAATTGACTATAAACTGGAATCTGGGTCTGCTTCTCAAATTCACGCTTATTTTGTGTTTAAATCAATAGCAAGTCACATAGCTATTCACCTATGTAGATATGCACAATCAAAAGAGATGGAGAAGTATTTTTCTTATTCCAACTGACAGCTGCATGTAGGAGACTTTAACAATGTGCTCTTCAGGTTCATGGCCTTTAAATGCTTGCTGTGAATATCAAAGGTAGCAGAACAGTTGAACGCTTTGTAATGAGAATTATTACAATAGAGCACTTTTGTCTCTAAATACTTTATCTTATTCAACAACAACCAATGGTTATTTTCTCTTTAGTTCCTGAAAAACTAGAGCAAAGACAGGCTATGTAATTTCCTCTCTGAGGCTACCTTGGGGCTACGTGTTCGTGTAAGGGATAAATTTTATTCTCAGAAGCAGAAGTCTGCATTAATACATTTTATATTTCATCTTCTATTTTACCTGTGGATTAAATAAAATTAAAAATCCCTTGAATGCTACTTTGGCCAGAACTGAATAACTCTTTGTTCAATTTTTCCATTTACGGCAAAGCAGATAGGATTACTAATGATTACATAAGACATTGCATACAAAGACATTCTAGGATCAGTAAACAAAAGAAGAATAGCAAGACTCATTTCAGTGGTTTATAGTGTTGAAGCACCTTGTAAGGTATGAGAATCCCCAATGGGCAAAGGAATGAAGGCGGCTACTCTTGGGCATGCTCACTTCCCATTCCTAGCAAACCATGGTTAAAGTCTGTGAATTCAGTCTTGAAAAATCTTGAATATAACCAAACACACAGGAGGTGAATGCTTCAACTTTGCAAAAAAACATAAACTCAAGAGAGGAAGTTAATGGTCATACCTAACAAGAAAGAAGGCAGTCTTAAAAATTGGCTAGGAGGTCTCAACTCCGTATTTTTCACAGGTAACAGAATCACTCTGGCAATAATTTTACACCCTTTTTGTTACCCAGTAACAAATTATGTAGATGACCTAATGAATAAAAACAAGGATGGTTTATGGAGACAAGGTACCCATGAATTCAAGACAGGCAAGCCTTTGGCCATGAGCTGTGAGTGGTGTTTGAGCCTGACGAAGGATGAGTTTTGCTAAAGAATGGTTCATGTTCAGAAAAGATGGGAAGAACTTGGACAGAAAACTGCCTACTGCTCAGAAAGCCATGTGAAAGAGGGGAATAATTTCTACCTTCTTTATTTGCCAATAAATATTAAATAATGTAAGATGAAGTTATTGCCTGTCTGGCACCTTCTTAGCAGTATTCGAAGTTCATTTACTCCTTTCCTGTCTCAACTTCTTTCTCTGTTATAAATTTGCTTTCAGATGATGAAATAATCTAAACTATACCAAATGTTACACTGGGAACAGTTCACACTCTCATGTTCCAGACAGGAGAAAACCTTATTCTGATTTCAGGAGGAATATTGGTACTAGTATGCCCTCAAAACCCATGGGACTGTCAAACACATGAGGGATGGGAAATTTTTGAGCTAGCAGAGAGGTATGTTTCTGGTATGCAAAGGATGACAGCATGAAACCAAATCAGCAATAAATTAGCTAGTCTAAGGATCTTTCATCTTTTTTTTTTCATTATGACTGTGTGTTTTATCAGGCCCTTGTACATACTACCAGTTAAAGACAGACCCTTTCTCAGGACATTTCAGAGGCGGCTCTGAGTAGCCCTGTGTAATAATCTGTTTTCTGTCTCTTGTAGAATGAACCAGGAGAAAGACTGGTACTCAAAGAATAATGTTTGGTGGTTTGGGTGTTTTTTTTTTTAATATTGTGCCCAAAATGCATATTAAATCATATCTCTAGACAACAGCTTTTGCCACCTAGGTCTGGAAGGGAAGAATTTTTCCAGTCTCTTTTCATATCTGATAGTTGCTGTCCATTATATGGGTAAGAAAACATACCAGAAATTGTGATTCTTGCCAACAGCTCAGGAAGTTAAACATTATAGGTGATAATTATGCTTCTGGCAACAGGTTAGGCCAGATGTTCAGAAGCAGCTGCTGTCGACCTGTTGGCAAAGTTGGTTTCTTCATGCTTCATGGTGTCATGCATCCAAGAATCATGCAGTGATTCTTGGAATCCTTCTAGGGAACAAAGGCATAAAATTGAGGGGATAATAGACTGAACCTAAGTTGCAATAATATGCTGTGGTGATAGAAAGGTCTGTCAGCAGTGGGTAAGGAAGAATCTTGAAAATCATGCTATAATGGCTCTGCAGAGGGTAGAAAAATACCTCCTGGGCATCATTAGTCAGTGATTTCTGCTCATCAAAATCACTTTCAGGAGTGGCATATGGATCTGTTTCAAATAGTCTAGCTCTGGATTGTGGGAATATGATCTAGAGGCTTTTCTTTCATAACAGGCACTCGAAATTCGGGGACCTGAGATTTCTTTGCTAGCAAGTGTTGTTGAGGAAAGGAAATAAAAGGTTATAGTGGAAAGTCACAGGTACTTCACCACAGGCACAGTGGAATGGAAAGGTATAATAAGCTTGGGTCTAACATTTCCTGAACACTCACACACTTGTGTAATTTGTGATTCTTCTTCAAAAACAGCCCAGAGAAGGCATCTTGGTGATGGTGGGAGCAGTTGCAATGATGATCAGTTGTTATCACAAAGAAGATTTTATGAATTTCCTGTAGATAAGTAAGCCATGCAGTGAAATGTTTTTAAGGGGCTTTAGTGCTCAGTTCCCTCCAACAGATTTAGAAGTGAGTTTTAAAAACTTGTTTCTATGGATAGCAAAATATAATGAGGTTTTGTTTTCTCTGCATTTCATACTGGGACTGAAAATTTTCTGAATGGGATGGTTTTGCATCTGTAAGTTTGCTCAAAAGGCCATATTGTCTTAATCATACATTTACGAAGATAATTCAGTCTCAGAGCAGTCCATTTGTGCTTGGTCATCCCTGAGAAGGGTAAACAATTCACTCTGTCAGTGAAATCCCATCTTTTCCATGGGATCTAGGAAAACTGAGTAGCACAGACAAAAAAGACAAAAAACCCCAAAAAACACAAACCCCAAACAAAGAAACAAACAAACAAAAACCCAAAACAAAACACCAAAAACAGACAAAAGGTGTTAAAGTGTTTTTACATATATACACTTGGAAAAGTGTTTTTACATATATAAAACTGAATGTGAACAAGCTTTATGTATGGTGCTATGTAACTGAATTCAATATAACTTTTCTTTATGCATGTATGAGATTTACTTAATTAAATTGTTAACATTTATATATGCAAAACACTTGATGCCTTCAGAAGCCAAATATTGATTACAGCTGCATGTCATGGTGACCAAGACCAATTTCTCACTCTGGGAGCTTTAACCCCAGAACCTCAGGTGTTAAGATCTTGTTTGCACAGAATTCAGACATTTACCCTCCAAGTACCCTCGGATGAGATCCCACGTTCCAGCCTTTGGTATTTATGTGCACGTTTGCACATGAATGGGCTTACATCGAGTGCATTTGTGTGCTTCATTGCTTCACTTTTCTTAGGTAAATGCTTATGAAAAAATTATGCATGCTTCTGGGAAGAGCCCGTTAAGAACTTTTAATCAGGGCTAAACTATTTCGGGGATCCTTGGGGGATGATTCGAGTTCCTTTGCCTGTGGTTTGCTATCCTTCTTACGACAATTGCTAAAGGGCAAGCTGTGTAGAAAAATAAGGTCATTTTTCCCAGTGCTTACTGGAGAGGCGTAGAGTTCGTGTTTTTGACTCGGTATTGCGCAGTTGCTTTAATGGAGAAACATATGGCATAGCTGCACTGGTCTAGATGCTCTTTTCTGCTTACTCATCCCAGAGGGCTTAGTCTGTTGGGATTTTTTTTTTACTGAAAGTATAAACACTGTCTAACCATGGGGAGACTTTGACCTTGATCAGATCTGCTGATGTTAATGTTTCCTGGAGGAATGAGTAAGAACACTTTAGTAGCAAAAAAGTGGTTTTGTATTGAGGAAAGATTGTAGATTAAAATATACACAAGTTATTGCTGTGTGTTTCCCTGGAATAAATACGAAGAGTGGATGGGTGAGAATGTCACAAAACCCCCAAGAATAAATGAGATAACATTGTGATGTTCCTTTATTGTTCCTGGTGTTAAACTGTGTTGGTCTGTTTCATAATGTATTTGTGTTGTTCTCCAAAAAGTAAATAATTTTGGGCTGTGTAAACTTTTTCAGCTCCGAAATCTCACCTGAAATAAATGGGAGGCAAGGGGGAACCTGTATTCCCTCCCTGCCTCCAGTTATAATTACTAAAGCATATTATTCCATATATTTCCCACTGCACAAATATTCTGCCTTTAACCATGTTTGTTTAGATCTAAAGCAATGGAGGGGGGAGACGGTAATGTGGGAGTTTTTATTTTTCTTTTGTTTCCAAGTGCCTACCCTTCATGATAATTGTAGCATTTCTTGACAATTTCTCTGTAGAAAATATTGAAAAAAACCCTTAAAATAATATCTGAAAATTCCTGAACAGCTGTCACTGAATACCCTATAGAATCTCTTGTTTCTTGCTTTCCTAAGGTGGATAACAACTCAGGATTGTTTTAGGTTGATGTTCTGTGTTTAAATCAGCAGAACAGTCTTTCAGTCCTTCATGTCTTTTGGTTAAATTCTGAAAGTCTCTGTGCTGAGGTCAGACTGCACTGAGGACATAAAAGGGACAAACAAATGAGATTGGAAGGGTTGAGCATGAAAAATAACCATAACAATGTGACCTTTGCTACTGGTGAGCTGTTGACTATCATTTGTTCTGCAAATGATTTTGCTTGTCCAAGCTATGTAGAGTTGTTAGTTTTGAAATGGAATTGAGGCACTGTTACTTAGTTTTGTTTGTCTTTGCTCATTTTGTGCAGCTGAACTTCCTTCAGTAGGTATCGTGGTTCCTCCAGAGTATTTTAAAAACTGCAAGAACAGCAGCTGGGCTAGGGGATGCTGAAGGAACATCTGCAAGACTGATACTCTGGATGAAATTCAGCAGTGTAACTTCACAGTGGCAGGTCTGTTATCTTGCCTGGGGCAATGGGCAGGGTGTCTGCTGGCTGCCTCGGACCTCTTTGCATCCAGGGTGGTCAGTGCATCAGGCTGTATGGTGTTTGTGTGGTTTAAATTAATATGTATTAACTGGTGCTCAGGCACTCAGCCCTGCCACTCTTCATGACTAGGATTTGGGAGCTTAGCTGTCAGTAATTGCTTAGCTACAGTCCAGCAAGTGCTGTAGACAGAAAGGGTGTCCATTAAACAGGAAGAGTGCTATGCCCTTGGGAATGCAGGGGGAAGAGGGTGAAGCTGTGATGCTTTCCCTCCAGTTAGGAAGTGCCCTAGTCAGCAGAGCACTTCTGGATTATTTAGTGTGAAATGCTGGGTTTGTAGATGCAAGGGAAGACGGGCTGGGCATGAAGAGGTAACCAAAACCTGCCTGGGGGATTTGTATGTAATATCGATGTAATGCATTGCTGAGCCAAAAAGAAGTGCATGCCAGCACGGTGAAAGCATTACTGGTGAGTGGTAAGTGCTTAGAGGTGGAGGCTGATTTAAATACATCCTCTACCTTGTCGTCCTGTGACTAAAATTCCTCTTTCTTGAATAGTATAATATCTATCTATGGAAATCCATAGAAATGCCTTCAAGGTACCATCCTTGGAGTTACTTAGAAAACCAGCGTGGAGAGAAAAATCCCTGCACCAGAGATATTCAAATCTGAAGGGACCAGTGAGGCAAGGAAGACAGGGTTCCCAGCCCCATCATCCTTCCACACCTTGGGTGCCTCCCAGTGTGGCTGCAGAGCCTCCTCCCTTCCCACAACCTGCTGTTCCTTGTGCAGCACACCCACTCAGCTTCTGAGTGCAGCCTTTGGACTAACCTTCAGGACCTTCCTCAGCACCCTCAGAAAGTCTGCAGACCTGGTGCTAGAATAAAGCCAAAGCTGCTGTTGGGGCTTATTTGGCCTGGCCACCATTTCTCAGTCCTGCTGCTACAACTGATGCTCCTGCCACTTGCCCTGGTGACTTTTGGTGCACCCAGGAGGCTGTTGTGCCCATGGAGAGGGGAGGTGAGCTGCTGTGTCCTTCTGGGGCACAGGCTGTCTAAGAAGAGGTGTGATGTTGTTGTGGGGGTGCTGTTGCTCACTCCTGCACTCTCTCCACGCTGCTTTTTGGCCCTCCCTGTTGTGTGCGCCGTGCCAGGCCGTGCCGGTTCCCCTGGGCAGAGCAGTGCCCAGCTGGGCCGTGCAGCTGGAGTGCTGGGGGCAGGATGTGGGGGCAGCCCCGTGCCAGCTGTGCCCTCACACAGGACACAGGAAGGGCTCCCCAGGCTGTTCCCGCATCTGCTGGAGAGGGGACGTGCCTGCCGGTAGCCCGGGGGCGTGTGGCTCCCTGCCCTTACAGCTGCGGGGCCCTGGCCTGGCCTCCCCCCGTCCCCCGGGGATGCTCACGAGGTGCTGACTATCTCCTGCTCTGCTCAGTGTGGGAACAGCAGCCAGCAGCACAGAAGGGACATTCTTCAGGTTGGTAAAGCACAGATTGTGCCAAAAACCAGAGAGAAGTCAGGACGCATCGTAGGATGAGAGAGGCTGCACTCCCTTGCCTTGAGGCATCTTTTTCCATTGCGCCTCCTGTGTCCCTGATGGCTTTAAATGGTGTTCCATCTTCCACCTTCAAGGTTGCTTGAGCCTGTGTTGCCATGTCCTCCTGCTCTTCAGCCACATACCCAGTGAGCTTCCCTTGCAGTGCTCCCAGCACCATGGCTGGTGTCTCTTCAGCAAGAGGTAGTTTGTCTTAGGGGCCTATTTCTTACATGGTCCTCAATTAACATCTGACATCAGCACTGCTGAAAGAAGATGGATCCCACCTACTGTGCAGCAGGTATAATAGGGCTTCTTAAACAGCACGATTTGGGAATAACCCAACTCCTTAATGAATGCTCTTTTTCTATGCCAAACCCGAGCTGCTCAGGCAGTTTTATTCTTTTCCCGTGTCTGGGAGGCAGCACAGTGTTTAAAGACTTCAGTAAAGCTACATGTTGGTTTTTAATAACACCTGTGTCTTGAGGCTGATTGTGGGGGATCACTGTCATTAGTCAGACATCTTGTTCAAGCTTCCTAACCAGTTTGTTGACAAAAAACCCCCCACTGTTTTGGAAGAAATCTGACACCTTTTTGCTCTATTTCTTTAACAGGTTAGTTTGCATTTCTTCACAGACTCCTGTGCAAAGGGAATCTGCCACTCTAGAACTGAGCTGCTGATTGAAATAATCAGCATATACCTATGAAGTATTCATGAAAGGATTCAGGCTTTTTGTTTGCTCTTTAATTATTCCTAATTAAATATCAAAGGATCATTTGGGATAGTTGAAAGCTAAAATGATTTTTCTGCACAGAATTCTTCAGATTCGTCAGCTCTCAGTTATTTTCCAGCCAAGATACTGCTAATGAGGGCTCAGGTTTGTTTCCTATGAAGGTGGAAAACAAACCCACTTTCCAATGTCTGGTAACTCTGGGTGGTTGCAGGCTCTGGCTGATGGTCACACACACGTGCTGTGGTGGAAGCAGCCATCACAATGGTGCTGTAACCCACCATGGGCTCTGCCCCAGTCCTGCCACATCTGCATCTGCAGCCAGGCTCCAGCTGATATGGAGGATGCCACTGAGTGATAGGTGTTTTTGTTCCAGGAGTGGGAAAAAGCAGAAGGTGAAAAGCCTTTTTTGATTCTCACAGTGGTGTTCCTCCTTTCCCCAAGGAGTGTGCTGGGGGTTAAGCAGGCAGAGGCCGTAGGGAGTAGTGTTGGCTCTTGCTGTGCAATCCTAAATCTGTCTTCTGACATCTTCATCCCTTCTCTATGGACTGGCTGGGGACAGGGAGGGGTAGTAATTGGTACCACTTAGTTCCCCAAAGCTGCACTGATGTTCTTGGTGATCTGTGAAGCACTTAAAGCTTCTGTTATAGCCTGGGATGTATTGTAGCTGGAGTGTGTTTCTCTATTCGACTTACAGCTGTAGGAGGAAATGGATTGCTGGGTTTTGTCTATAGATACTTTGTCCTTTGAACAGGACCATAGTCAGATGTAAACCACGGCACTGTGCTGCCTGTGCTGTCATCATGCTACAGGCTAAAAAGAGAAACTTGTCCCCTCTCCATTTCCATGCCCCTTTACAGGCATATCCAGCTTCTTTCAGAGAACTGTGAACCACAGTTGAACCTTAGATATTCATTTTGAGCAGGTCTAGTGACACTCACAGTAAACTAAGTGGAAAGCTTCATGATCCTCTACCTCTGCAGTGTACTTGTCACTTGTTCAGCATTTGTTCTGGGCAACTCCTCAGGCATTTAGAGGATCAGAAACCAGTCTTGCTTGTATGAGATGTTAAAGAAAAAAAAAAGCCCAACCTCAGAATGAACAAATTAAAGTCAAGATTGCTTAGATTGTGCTTTCAAATTTATCAGAGTTGTTGGAGGGTAGACAGTGTTGCCTTTTGTGGTACTGTCCCATAATGGAATGTATTCCCTTCTAAATCTCTTGGTGTATCTCTCTCTGTTCCCATTGATGCGTGGCAAAAAGCTCCAAGGAGCACTGGTGGGTTTGTATTGCAGCCTGAGATGGCTCTGTAATGAATTTTCAAGTAGGAATTTCCATTCCTCACCTCTAGCTTCTGTCTCACGCCCTGGGTTATCTGTATATGTGTGGCTGATGGTTTAGATGGGCCAAGGACCCAGGAAGCTCCCAGTCCCCAGGCAGGTCCTGAGCTGTTGCACACAGGCGTGGGGGAATCAGTGACTCTGTGTGAGTGTGCTCAGCACAGCACAAACTCCCTGCTGCCTGCAGACAGGCATTTGCTCACTGGACCATCTTTAGCCCCCGCTTTGGAACCTACAGAATGTATCTGTGACCCCACCAGAGCAGTTAATAAGATTTTACTTCATTTAAGCATGCTCACAAAGTGGAAGGCACTGTGACTCCCTTACAGGAACATACAGCCTGAGCTCCTGTAAATGATGGGGGACGTTGTACTGAGATGGCTTTCTGCCTTTAGGGTTTAGCAGAAAAATTCTGCAATGCCTTTTTTTTCTTTGTTTTCTTTTTTCTTTTTTTTTTTTTTTGCTATTACTTGCAAATAGGAAATGAATAAGCAAATAAAGACCATTATAACTGTGGTTTCAGAAGCTGTTCAGTTTGAAACAAAGGGATTTCTTCACATTCAACCTCATTAGTCTGATTAGTGGGCTTGTAAAATGAAGCATGAAAATGAAACATGACATAGACATGAGTTGATTGTACTAAAATCTACACAAACTGCTGCTTGGAAATGAAAGGATGACAGACATCTTCTCTGAGCTGTTTAAAAAGTTAAGTTTTCAAAGCAGCTCATTTTTTTAGAGCATGTAAATTACATTTCTGTAGCTCTTAACAGGAGACACTAAGAAGCTGAAAAATCCAAATGAGCCTGTCAGGTGATTTTTTTAGTTGGTTGGTTGGTTGTGGCTTTTTAATAGAGCAGAGAAACGTGAAGATGTAATAAGTTAACAGTAGAAAGATATGTTGGGCAGGAACATGTTATAACTGCGTGGAAATGGATGGTGGGCTTCCATCAACTGTTTCCATTTAAAAATCTGAGAGAATACTCGGCATTATTTTCAGAAAGGCCTCTTTATATCCTGCTGACTTCTGCCTTCACATACCCTCTGTCCTGTTATTGTAAAAATACCTGTTTGTTTGGATCTTGATGGGAGATCCTGAAAGGGGGTGATTTTACCCTTTCATCATTCATTCAGTTACTGGCACTGTGTGATACAGGTGCAGCAGTCTCCTGTTTCTAGCCTTGCTGTACAGCTACAGCATATTATCTTGTAAACTGGGGTTTGAATGCCTAGTTTTCTTAACAGAGATTAGTCCCACAAGCCTGTACCTCTTTAGCTATGAACTGATTTATTTCTGTGTGCATCTCCTACTGTCAAAACTAAGTCTGCCCAACTGCAGTGTTAGTGCTGCATATGACTGTGTTTTCTTCTGTAGCTCACTTAAAGAAAAAAAAAAGAAGAACAAGTAATTTGGATGTATGTTTTGGAGTACTTCGAAGAAGTATTTTGAAATACTACTTTCAAAGATTAGTCACACTAGCACAGTGTGAGATCAGATCCCAGAACTCCTTTTGTAATTGTGGGGTCTGCATTTCCAGTAAGAGCATCTGGAAAAGGATTTCTAAATGCTGTTGAACATTGTGGAAAAGTGAGCTGGAGGTGTTCTCTCAGGAGAAGAATTTGGAATCTTAGTAGTGAGGAAAGGAAGGGTGTGGCTGTGGGGTTCCTGCAAATTGGAGAGGTATGTGATCTCTGTGAAACCCCTCATTGAGAGTGAGGGGCTGAGCACAGGTGTGCTTGGGGGGCCCTGTTGTGCTGCTTTCAGCCCTGGCAAGCTGCTGCCATTATGGTTTGGCTCATTGGGAAGAACAGGGTAGGATACTGGTGTAGGAGGTGTGCTAAGCTGTTGCCCTTTGGGCAGCAAAGCTCGGGGGGGTTTGGGGTTTAGGGTGAAAGTAGAGTGCATGGGATTTGGAAATCTTCCTGGGGCAATTTCCTGGGAGGCAGCTGTGGCCATGAATGATGCTGCTCTGTAATGCACAGCCACAAAATATTTCTGTGCAGCATGGAAGCAATGCCTTGCCAGGCTCATTAACCCCCTTGCTCCATAGGTAAGTGAACTGTGCATCACCTACTCTAAACCTAAGCAGATGGATGCTGTAGAGGTGACCTGTGTTGGAGACAGCACATGAAATGTGCAGCTTCTTCAGCCACTGCGCTTCTGGCCCATAACCTGAAGAGCAGCAATGTCTGCTGGGCACTGGCACTGCCTGTTGTGCAGCGTGCTGGGGCTCCCATGGCAGGATCAGGAGTGCCTATGGAGAGCATCAGCTCCTGCCACAGGCTGCACAAGACCCATTTTTCAGGGTCTTTGTGGATGGTGGCACCTTAGCAACCATCTTGTACTGTAAGTTTTGTAAGCCTGCTGCTCCAAGTGAGCCCTACTTCCTAGGCATGAGTCAGGACATGATTTTCCCTTTAGGAATCAAAATACTCCTTGAGATATTTCCATGGGAAGGGGGGAGAAGGAGGATCACTTCTTTCAGCAGGTTTTGGGACAAGTGTTTTTGATCATGGCAGTCTACCATCCAGAGGCACCTGTTGTGGCTCTGGGGTGCTGGGCACGGGCACTTTTCACTCTGTTTATTATTTTCAGCATAGGTTTGTGGAATCTGTGTAATTTAGCTAAGTGTGTGTGTTTCTAATACAAACCTCAGTGCAAACAAACCCTGCCCAGCAGGGACTGCTGCAGAAAGAAGAATGAGAGCACTGTTGGCTTGAATATTCCCTGTTCCCTGTCTTTCCAGTGAGTTCCAGATATTTCACGGGTTCCTGGTTCCTGGTTGCTCTGCTGGTTAACCAGACAAGTATTTTAGCGACTTTAAGATGATTTCTTCTTTGTTTTGAATGAGGGGAGGAGGAGAATGTTTAAAGGGGGAGTTTGAAGAAGTCCCTCTAAAAAACGAAAGTAGAAGTTAAAGTGTTTATTAGGTATATTAAGATTCACCTGATGGTAAAAATAGCCAGGTTTATGTCCACTTTTCAGAGTGCTTGGGTGGCTGTTTGCTGTGGATCTGGGGAAGTCAAAAAGTGGTGCTGGATAAAAGCAAACCCACCATGTAGTTGTTCAAGGTGTTCCCTGTCAGTAAGCAATCTCTTCTGCAGAAGAGAGGTTTTAAGAGAGAAGAGGGAAATTCACCAAGAATTATTCAGTGTTGGTGTCACTTTTATCTTTGAGATTTCTGTGGTGATCAGAATGGCTCTGAAATAGGTCATACTGCGCACTCCAAAAACTGACCACAGATTAAAATGGAAGCTGTGAACAACAACCTGTGTTAGAAGGCGTAAATATGTTAAAAAATAGCATCTCTGTAGTTGAGCAAGGCACAGGAAAACTCATCGTGATGTTTGCAGCTGAAGTTAAAATAAAGAAGAGCAACCTGCTTTCCCAGTAAACTTCCACTGGTTTGATTTCTGTGAACTCCAGCGTGCTCTGGGGGCTGCAGTTAAGGACAGCACTATCTGTGTTAGCAGTAAAGCGATAGACACAATTAGTATTGCCTGCTCTTCCAGGAAAACAGCCAATGGATGTCATGCCACGGACCTAAAAATGGATGGTGACGACACCCATTTTATGCTTCATTTGATCCAGTGTAGTACTGTTGTGGGCTGCTGTGTGGAGGAGGGGCTGAACTAAAATAATATGTATTTGTATTGATCATAAGGCTCATTATGCAGTTTGCCACTTACAAGTTTACACAACTTCTGCTACAGAATAATGCCAGGGAGCTGTGTGTTTTGGTCTGGGGGCTTGACAGTTGTAGATTTTTTGTATTTGTGCTTTCCCCTTCTGTCTCAGATTTGGTGTTTATCAAGATCTTGAGAAAAATGGATCAAGACACTCAGGCTGCTGGGTTTGTTTTATGTTCCTTTCCCCCTAGAGAATATAAAATATAATTCAGGTGCATAAACACCTGAATTATGGGAAAATGCATTCCTGCCAATGTCTTTAAAAAGAGATTTGTTCTGATAAATTTTGCTGAATTGGTGTTGTAACCACTTCCCTGTCATTCTCTCCAGTGGACGTGCAAGTGGGTTTTACTTTAGGTGAGTCTCAACCTTTGATTTTTCTGACTTACAGGTCATAACTAGACAGAGAGACATCCCCATGGATCACCCTCCTCTGGGGCACCCCAGGATTCCCCAAACACTGGGCAGCCAAACTCTGGAGTGAGTGTATAAGGATTGCTTAGGGCTGAAAATACTGATGGATGAATTGGACTTGGAAATCACACCCTTTGTGAGCTTGTTGGTGTCTGTCAAGTGCACAGCAGCATTTGGCAGCCATCTAACAAGTGTGTGCACCTCTCTCTGTCTCAGACTTAATTCTTGTCCTGAACAAGCAAGTATTTGTAGGGGAAGAAGGTTTGGGGGGGCCACAAATATGCATCCTCTTCCCACTAGTGTTAGTTCTGTGGTACTGGTAGGACTAAAAGAGCAAACTGATCCTGCTCTTCATATGGCTGGGAAATTGTTCTGGCCTAACAGATCAGACTTCAGCCATCTGGGGAACTTGCTGAACTCTGCTCTCATTTCCAAAACTGCAGGATAAATTATGTGCTCATCTGAAATTTGTTGGGATTTTTCTGGAAGCACTGTGTCAAGGGGCTGATAAGAGACACTATATTTTCTGTGAGCCAGCAGAAACTTTTTTCATTCATACCCCACCACTGCTTGCTTGAATAGCAAATGGGAACAGGCTGAGAAATCTCTGAAATTACTCAGGGGTGCTATTGCAGCTCTTGGGAGGGTGCACTAACTTATTGTGAGTTGGAGCATTATATCTGCTTTCATCACAGGGTAAGTATTGTGATCTATAATGCCCAGTGCTTAGAGTGGGAATGGGGTTTGGACATCTTTTAACGTGAGCTCAGCCCAGGAATCAGAGAAGCTGAGGTTTGAGTGAAAATGTCTGGGAGTCTGGCTCACCGTGGTATCAAACAGGCAGCCAAGAGAAGGACACGATGAGAAAGAACCCTTGCTGCAAGTCCCAACATCCTTGCTGGAAACTGCTGCCTGCAATGAGGGCTGTGTGAAGATGGGACAGATTGGAGCAGGTTTGTCGTGAGGGGAAGGTGAGCTGGGCAAGCATGAGGCAGAAATCAGAATGATGACACCACAGAGCTATGTGTGGGCTGGGGGCTCATGGAAGGAACGGCATTGGGGTTAGAGGAAAGGACAGGAGTCAAGGCTATGCAATTGTCAGCAGGTGCTTGCTGCAGCTAAGAAACACATTCATCTGTTGAGAGACTAGAGGACATTTGATGTTTGATGAATGAACAAGCCATCAAGAGGGTGGTGCTGTGCTGCTGTGGTTTATCTGGGACCTTTGGTCCTGGAAATACATCCCCCTGGAGGGGCACACCAGTAAGCCTGGAGGAGGCAATGCTTGAGGTACTTTTCTTCTGGTTTGCCTTTGCCAGTGCTGTGGGGAGACAGCTTCAGTCCCTAGACCTATTGCCAGTCTTTCAAAGATCAACAGCCAGACCCCAAATATTAAAATATGCCTGGTGCAACAAAGTCACTCTGGTTTCTGGTGGTGGTGCCTTTGAGGATCTAGTTTGCCAGTTTTGTATGTAATTCCAAGACCCAATCACAGACTTTTCAAGTGAGGAGATTGGGGAATAGGATTTTTTTCCCCTCCTTTTTTTTTTTTTTAAAGAGGCTGGGTTTTTTGAGATGCAACCCAAGTGCAGTTAAGATGCAGGAATTTTCACATCAGATAGTGCCCAAGGTGTGACACAGCTGCTGCTGCCTCCAGCATGTCAAGGTGGTTGGCTTGCAGATAGTCCTTGCAAGCCAGGCTCATGCATGTGCTGTTGTTCCCTCATGAAACATCCTAACCACATTCCTAACTGGGAGGCATGACTGAAGAGAATTAAGTAACTCCTTGATTACAAGAATTTAGGACTTCTTCAAGGAAAACGTTCCATAAGAGTTCTGTGGCACAGCACAAGCTTCCAAAACTTCAGGCTGGCTTTCAGTCAAACAACAAAACAGTAGCTAAGGTGTTCCTCACTTTAAAAAAAAAATTGTATATTCAAATACATTTTTAATGCAAACACCCCAAACTGAGATAAGTCCCAGTTACTGGAGCCTTCTGATGGTGCTTTTGTTGTATGGGTTAACTAAGGAAACATCAATGAACAGAGCCTGGAGCAGCAAGAATCCACTGCCTGCCTCCCCCGTGGGGAAGGGTGGGCTCAGACACAGCCCCAGGCAACCAAAGGCAGCCTTTGTGCTGCGTTGGTTCCTGCTAAGGAAGCAGGACAGGGATGAGTGACAGACCTTGTCCTAATAAAATATTGTTAAGGACTTGCTTTTTTTTCTTAGAAATTGACTTGCCTTTTTTCTTAGAAATTATTTCTTCCTCCCTTGAGAAGCCTATAGTTAGGAGTTGGAGGGGAAAGAAAAAACAAGCTGTTTATTTAGATGTAGAGGAATATTTCCAGTTCTCCACTGTAACTCTTAAAAAAAAAAAGCACACACACACATGTATGTGGCAAGTCTGTGAACAGCTTTATAAAGCTCCTCAGGTAGAAGGAACAGATGCAACCTTTACCACCTAGGACTGGAGCATCTGTGTGTTAGTTTGCTGTGTGCTCTGCCTGCTGCTCCAAGTGAGTGTGATGAATCACGGAGTGTCTGCAGATTTCAGTGTGGCTTAGAAACCTGTGTCTCCAGTGAAAAGACAGTTGGACTTTGTTATCCAAGTTTTCTGGGCTTTCTTGTGTTTTTATTAGTAATCACATATCAAGAATTTCCTATTGTATTTTGTTATAGGCATTTCTTTGATAAGCATCACAAATCTTACCTGAGTGAATTCTGTGCTCTAGGAAAAATGGTTGCTTGATCATTTTAAAAAGATGATAGACTTGATAATCAGCCAGAGTCTGAGACCAGCCCAAGTCATGAGAGCTTGGCAAAACAGGCCAATTTTTCAGCAGAATGTAATGAGTGCTGAAAAACATCGCTGGGATCAGTGCTGTGCTGTTAGAGATACAAAGTCTGATGCCAAGAAATGGTGCTCTTGGGCAGTGAAAGATGATGTACACTGAATTTTAAGCACTTCTGCTGGCCTGCTGGGGAGAAAAATCAATTAAAAAGCCGCCATAAATCCCTGTTCAGCAGAACAAAACTCAGCTATTAATTCATAGATTGTATGTTGTTTCTGACCAGGGTTTGGGTCTTCAGGGTATGTGAATTGTACTGTCAAAGTTCAGCTATCCAGGATGTCCATATACGTAAGGAAAACCCACTAAAACTAACATGAGAAGTGTTTGGCATAGAGGAGGAAAGAAAAAACACAGCTCAAGGCACTACCAGTATGTTCCTTCAGCTATTTGAACATGGGAATAGTGAATGCAAGACCCTCTTAAGTATGAGAGTGTAAGCAGTCAGCTGTTTGGACACCCCAAAAAATAATGCCTGACAGCACTTACTCATATTAACAGTTAGCTATTGCACTCTTCAGAAGATAGAAGTTGATCTTAACAGGTATAACCTCTATTTCAGAGATTAGTTTTTGTTTTGCTCCAATACTCAGTTGGATTAGGATCTGCTATGCTGAGTTAGTCCTGGAGAGACTTGGACATAGACCAAGGGGATACTTTAAAAGGGAGAATTTTGTATAGTTAATAATTACAACAGATTTAGAGGCAAGGATTTGGTTTCTACGCCTACTGAATGTCCAGTCTAAGAAAGGAGGTAATGACAGCCTGCTTTTGCAGGCTCTTCACAAGATTTGCTGCTGCTTGCCCAGCTCACTGGTGCCTGTGTGGGCACTGCATGTTTCAAAGGCAGTTATCAGAAGGGTCAAGCATTAACAGCTTCCACACAGCACTGAAGTTTAGGTGCATGTTTGGAAATTAATTTTTTAATGTATCTGTCCTCCTGCTATGTGATTAGTGTAATTACACAGGCAAATCCAGCATTTTCTATGTGGAAAAGGATTGACCTGTTTAACAGCAGCATTGGGATTAATGACTACTGTCGGGGTGAAGCAGAGCCTTGGAAGGATTTGATGGGAAAGGCCATTAGTCAGGGGCTTGCCAAGACTGCTAGAATATGACAGCTTCTGTTTCTCCCCCAAAACTCAGGGTGGGAACTGTGGCAATTCAGCCTCTAAACTGTGATTTGGTGAACTTAATTTTCCCTCTTTTTTTTTGTAAGGGCAGCATTAAAAAAGGCACCCTCAGTTCCTCAGATAGAAACACAGTTTTGAAATGGAAGCAGGAGTCTGAGCCACAGGACAAGTTCCAGAAGGGCAGTGGTCTGCAGGGCATTAATTCTTCATTTGAGAAAAGACAGGTAAACTCTACAAAGCAGTTGATAGTATCGATTTTTGGCAGGCTCCTTCCCAACTCTCAGACATGGGTAGCATTTGATTGTTCTTTCAGTCTTCAAAGATCAATGCAAACCTTTATTTTCTATAAATAATTTAATAAATACTTTTGTTTTACAATGATACAACAAATAACAAATTCATAGCAAATGAGTCACAAAGAATTTAGGATCAGTATACTTTAATAAGGTAGCAGTGTCAAAATACATTTCCTTATCAAGTTAAAGTTCCCATACAGTTATAATATTGTCAATAAGAATTCAGCAATATAGATTATGAAATAATTATGATAAAAAGTATGATTAATATTAAGACATGGAATATTTTTTCAGA
This sequence comes from Phylloscopus trochilus trochilus, assembly GCA_016584745.2. Taxonomy (NCBI): domain Eukaryota; kingdom Metazoa; phylum Chordata; class Aves; order Passeriformes; family Phylloscopidae; genus Phylloscopus; species Phylloscopus trochilus. The sequence continues at coordinate 18,713,978 of WQNJ02000039.1, read as the reverse complement.
GTGTTTTAGTAAACTGTTAGGGTATAACATTTTTAATGCTGAAACTACACAAATAAGAAACAGAAGAGCAGTATTCAAGTGTTTTTAATCCTTGAAGCCTTAAGTCTGTGCCACTGCAAATTTGTCAAATCTGGATGGCCAATTTTCATCAGATCTTGATACTTACAATAGATTTTTTCCCACAATAATAACTTCGCAAGTAGATTATTTTTGGTAATAAACTCTGGAAAGATTGCCTACAATAGGGAGTAAATATTTTTACATCATGTACCCATAACAAAAGGTCTTCAGCTTTTCTAAGTAAATGTGGTTAAGACTCGCTTAACACAGCAAACTCTGAAGTGCTTTATGAACCCAAGGCTCTCTCTATGCAAGTGTCAGTGCATGATATAAAGCAATTTTATACATCAGGCTTCAGCAGACTCAGAAGTCTCAAAAATATATTTTTGTTCTAAGTTTCTGGGCCAGATTTTTGCCTTTAGTACTTTGCCACTGTTTCATTTTCTTCTGTGAATCTACAGTGATTTATACCAGTGGAGGAAACAAGATAGATCCCAATACAGATCTAAGTCTGTATGTATTTTAAAGTCAGAACTCCTCACCTACCTTTTATATTTTTTGCTGTTTAGAGATGTTGTAATTTAAACTTTCAAAACTCTTTGAAAGCATTCAAAGCCCTATTTTTCAAATATGTGCATGACAAGTAATGATAGTTGGAAAGGAGCTCTGAAAATGTCTGGCTGTCTTTTAATGACTTTTTAGTTACTGGTTAATGTAAGGCAAGTAAAAATGAGAGACCTCCCTGCTGCCTATTCATCTCACTATGCAATCCCTAATTCTTTTTTGTCTAATTATAACTGAGTTAGCCTAATACACTGGGAAATACTATTTTGAGATTTGTTGATTCAATATTGCAGTTATATTGCCAGCTAGCATATTAAAAAAAAAAAGGGTAACATTAATCAAAGGTGTTAGTACTGGCCACTGCTCCAGTTCCTGAAAGATCAGCAACATCATAACAAATACTACAAGTTTCTAGCAGAAACAGCTCTTAAAGTAGTTGTGCCATAGATATAGCAAAAGTACCAAGAGATGATTAATAACTGACCCAGAGAGAGATAATAATTAAAAAAAATCTGTTTTGTGTAAAAAATAAAGGCAACAACAAAGAACAAAACAAGAAACCTTAACACAAATGAAAACACAGGCCTAAATCCTCCACTGGGGCAAATCTGTAGGACTCCCTTGGCTGTAGAGCTAAGCCATGTTAAGGCAGCTGAGAATGTGGCTTGCTTCCGAGGAAAAAAAGCTTAAAATGTGCAACTTTCACAGATACCCACAAACATTGCATTTCACCATTCACATTTCTTCCAACGAGGTGTATAAAAATGAAGGAAAGGGATGGAAGGCAGAAGGCTGGGATTTTTTTCCTTAGTATGCTTTTCCAAAAGTTTTTAAAGTTACAATAAAATAAATGCTGGAAACCAAAAAGACTCAAAGGATTTTAATTTGGCAGATCAACAAAAAAACTGTGGTTGGAGATCAAATTTGTTTCATTCATCTTTGGCAATAAAAATATATCTTTGCAGTACTGCAGCCAAAGTATCACATGATGAGGCATTTATACCACAGCTTTTTATTAGCATGAAATTAAAAAAAAAAAAAATTCAGAATATAAATTACAGGTAATGAGATAAGGGGAGGGTAATCAAACTCTCTAAACACCACTTTAATTGCAATAGAGGAGATACAGTAGATGTACTTCTTTAATATGAATACTAAAGTGAGTAACTTCAAAAGGCCACTATTCGGTAACGTGGACAGGTTCAATATCTAAGTAAAATCCTGCAGCAAGTGTACTGGTATTAGAAATTGTCTACTTGCAGAAATACATTTAGGAAGGGGAAGCTGTTTTGAGCAGTGGAGGCCAGGGGGAGGGCTGGCTCAGGAGGCCTGGTCCAGCGCGCGCAGCAGCTCGCTGCCCTGCAGCAGCGTCGAGCTGCCCAGCACCGGCACGTTCACCTCGCAGTCGTATCTCGTCAGCTCAGGCAACAGGTAGGGCTCAAAGGAGGGCCCCAGCAGGCGACTGGTCAGACCTGGAACACAGCAGGGAAGGAAGGTAAGGTGCTGAGACCAGAAAGGGCGCTCGTTTTCTCTCGCCTCTTCGGTTTGCGCCGGTTTCGTTCTGTTTTTATGTCAATACGCCTCAAGCCACCAGCAGTTCCAGGTGTCAGAGCAAATCTGGGCTCTGCCCCTCCTTCAACTGCTGCAAGGGTGTCACACAAACAAGCGCTGTTTTTCACCTCCACCCCCAAACTGAGATTGTTCTGACAAAAACTGGTGCAGATGAGGAAAGCTGTAGTAAAAACCACGGTTTCTGAATTGACACCGCTCCTCCCACGTATGAAAAAGAACAGACACACGTCCCCTTTAATTACTTATTTCAACATTTAGAAGGCACAGGTTAAGGCTCAAATCTGCAAACTTCCATGTCAGTGTTGCAGCAAAGTTGTTTAGTACAATGTAACGATCAATTCCATCACAAGACAAGAGTATGGATGGAGGATGACAGGTCCTCCAAGGTGAAAAGGCGTTAAGTTTGACTGAAAGGAAGGGTAAAAATATTTTTCTCATATATTACAAATGTAAACATTACAGTTTCACACTAAACCAAAGAACTAATTTTTTGTGCTATATTTTGATTTTTATCATCCTCCTCCACATTTTTTGTGTGGGTTTTTTTTTTTTTTTTTCATGGAATCAGTATTGGAACAAAATACCAACATTTTCCAGTCTCTTGAGTTTGACAGCTCTTACCTGATGCTTTATTAGCTGGCTGGACACTGTAGTCCTGACAATGGGAACTGTAAAACAGAGGGGGAAACGCTCCTGCTTTCAAATTCTCACCCGGACTGTCGCAGGTAGGCTGCTGCTGCTGCTGCTGCTGCTGCAGTTGATTCATTGGCTGGCTCAGACCTCTCGAGTTATGGAAAAATTCATCTGTTATTTAAATAGAAGGGGGGAAAAAAAAAAAGCTAAATGAAGTCAGTGTAGTAATTAGAGTGGATAATGCTGATCCAAAGCAAAGTGAACCTCACTGTGATGGTGTTACAGCATAGGCAAATCTGCATCTCATCACAAAGGAAGTCTAGAAACAGCCCCAGCTCTAGCAGAAGTACTGCAGTCAAGATATGCTTGTGTAAGGAAACACAGTGTTGTAGAGAAACAGTATCTGTTCTAGCTCTGAGATATTCACACCTTGGATCAGCAGGAGGTATACACAGCTCCATTAACCTGATTTCTGTTCCCTTCCAAACAAGTGTGTGAGCATACCTGAAACCAACTAAATAGTATCTATCAAATGTACCTTTAAATTGTTCAGCTCCTAGTGATACAACTTGATCTTTAATTTTAGCTTTGTGTAATATTTACAGAGCTTATTTACATTTCCTTTTGAAAGAACTTTTTTCCCTGTTCAACCTGTCTCAAAATGGTGTTTCACTATGTAACGTTGCAAAACCACTTTCTTTTGTCTTACCAGTAAGAACACTTGTGCTGAGAGACTTCTTTTCTGTAACCAAGGAACAGTTTTCCCCCTTGAGAAATTTCATTCTCTTCCACATTAGGTGAGATGGGTTAATGACAGATGGATCTCCCTACAATGAGAAGGGAAGCAAAACAAACAATTACGCTGATGACCACGGTGAGTGCAAAGTTGTGAAGGGGCTGCATTTCTTATGATTACCCCACTCAGCTGTTGCAAGGCTTGTTCTTCATAGTCCAGCTGTCGCTTCAGCTTCAAACTGTTAGACAGAGCAAGTCTTGCTGGGTTTATATCTATGCCTCGTTGTCCAAAGGCATCTAGGGGCCTGTGGAGAGGAGATCTTTGTGAGCGCACAGGAAGGCAAACTGAAATCATCTGGTTCATTTGTACAGATTCTTCCTTCATGTAAAGACATTTAAGGCGTCTGAGACTTGCCAGTGGACAGATCTCAAACATCAAATGTTTTTATTTCATTTTAGTAGTCATTTCACCAGCTTTAGAAACTTTTGACATTTGGGATCAAAGACGTATGAAAGTTTAGCATAAACAGACAAAAAATGCTGTGGAAAAGAAAGTCATGTAATTCTTAAGGATTGGATTTGAGGGCCACGCATGTCCCCTTGCTTTTACATACTAAGTGTGAACACACAAGCTGTTGACTGGGGACAAACCTTTTCTTTCCAGATGCATATACAGACACAGACACTACTATTTCTACCAACAAGAAATCCCAAAAAGCAAACTGCACAGTTCGTGCTTTAAAATGATCATTGCTATTTTATGTACTTCCTGAATATGTCAGTGTGAGCAACACTGAAATCTCAAGAGCTGCAGAGAAACTTCTAGCTGTGAGGCAACTTGTAGGACTGTGCCCTCTGACCTACATCTCATCACATACTGTTCACATGTGTAAGAAAGCAAACAAAAAGGTTGTAGAAAAAGAGCCTGCAATTTAAGTCTTGGCTGTAGTATTTACATATGCCAGCAACTTTCATTCCTCTCTCTTCCCCATTTTCTGTTGTGCAGAAAATATATGCAAGGTAAGAAAGTATGTGTGTGTCCCTGCTACTACTGGACCAGTAAGCCTTTTTGGTACTGTTCTTAAATTGCATGAAATTAAGCATGCTTTGCACAATTACTGGTGTAATTTTAACCGGACCAGCAGGAAATTAATTTGCCTATCCTTACAGGCAATGAAAAATTAGTCCACTTCTGCTTCCTCCAAACTCACTGCCACTGGGAGAGCACCACATTAATTTCCCCAGAGCTGCAGTCTGATGCCTATCACAACAAACTGTTTCAGCTGAATTGAGAAAAATTCATTTTCAAGATTACGACCCTTCTCATTTCCTAAACTATTTTCTGGGTAAAAATACACAGTTACACCACAGAAACACCTACCTTTTCTTATATATGGGCACCCTCTGAGAAGTTATGGGTGGGCCCGAGGGGGAACTTGATAGAGATCCTGAGTATCTATCCATGAGTCTCCATTTTGTAGGACCATAGTCTAACGGGGGATCAGGTGGCCACTGGGTGTTTGGTCGTCCTCCCATCGAAGACAGGGGAGTGCTGGCTGGGTCATGGTATGGTGGCAGTGATGACCTACTCATGTTGTTGTAGAACGCCGATGACAGAGACCCATGACCAGAGTTAATTTTTTCATTTGACAGCTGTGGGCAGTATTTCTCGGGGAGAAACTGATTCTGTGAAGTAGGAGCGAGGGGCTGGAAGATGGTACTCATGCTACTTAGACTCTGCTGGGTATTTTGTGCACTTTCAGAGAGAGGGCTTTCTTCTTGGCAGATGGGGCTGAGCTGGAAATCTTCTCCATCCATAGGAATGTAAGGAGCCAAGGTTTCAAGGTCCAGTTCGTTAAAGTCAGTCTGTGCAAAGATGAAGTAAATTCATAAAGAAACTGTAAGTTAATAGTAGTTGTGGCAGTTAGTATGATATGGAATACTAGATGCAAAGCTGAAAAATCACTGTATACCAAATTTACCTAATGAAACTGGCCAACTCCTGTTTAAAGATGTCTTATTTCTATGCTAGCATACATGTTCATCATAGCAGCAGCAGCAAAATTAAGACAACAAACTGAAGGAAAAAACTCCAGAGGGGAGCAATATTTGTCAAAGCAGTTTGCATGCAGCCTCCAGCATCACTGTGATCTGAAGTAGATGTTGTTTCACTAAGCTTTGAATGACTTGTCTGCCAAGACTCTGCAACATGTAGCATGTAGTACAACCTTAGGCTTTTTCATGTTAAAATCGAAAACAGAGCTTTTTTATAATCCAGCTACATAAAAAAAGGTGTCTAAAAATGCAAGGGTTGAAAAAATTTAGCCAGAAGGACACTATCACACTTAAATCTGTATTCTTTTTTCCCTTGGAGGTCTAGTCATACCCAGATTCACTTCTCTTGGCCTTTGACCAGAGCTGAACAGAGAGGATAATCAGTGTTGGGCCCCCCAATCAGCTCATAACACCCCTGCAGCACTTTTATAATGCTCATTTTTCCCACCAAAGCAGCTGATGTGGTGGGACACACCTGAGCAAGCAGGTGCTGAATCTGAAAATAGTGAAGTTTGCACATGTCAGGTCTTGCGGTGAGTTTCATCCTGCTCCACACTTGTCTCCTACCTGTCCATTCTTTCTCTTGCTTTCATTTCTATATCCAGACTTAGATGAAATTTCTTCAGAACGTGGATTACAGCCTACCTAAGCCTGCAAATTGTGTTGGCAAATTGAAGTACCTAATTTGGACCCCAGCACCCCAAAGTTTCTGTAGGATTAATAGAGATGAGTGTGAGGTCTGTGTTACCAATCAGCAGTGCCTGTTCCTTTCTCTTGACTATAAAGTATAAGCTCTTCACAAAGGCATTTCCATTAAGTACCTAAAGTTAAGTAAGCTGACTCAGGCCTACACCTTTTATTCACTAGCTCATTTGCTGTAATGTTGTAATAGTGGGTTTATTTATTTATAGGGGAAATTTCTACATTTACATCATTATTAGAAGGCAGGAGATGGAGACTGTGTGTTAGTTTATGTGCACATAGTTTTCAAGTCTCTCAGAAAACCTCCAAGAGGCAAAAGAGGAAGCATATATCTAAAATTAGTTTTCATTTTGTAGTTAAAGGAGATATGTGCCATGAGGGGCATTCCTCTCTCATTTGGTTGTTTTGCAAGAATTAGTTTATTTATACTTTGTTCTAGAAAGGATGTTTACTCATTCAGCTGGATTTAAAAACAAATTGCTGCTGCTTATATAACTTATCCAATCTACAGAAGACTCCAAATTTTGAAAGTTCTCTGGTGATCCTTTCTTCTTAGCCATCACAGTGACACTCCAAACCTTGTGTTTCAGAGAGTTAGGGACAGAGATTGACATGGCAGCTTTTGGAAGTGCACTGTTTTGTTAATGTGCATCAAAGATTTGGTGTGCATGTGCAAATGCAGTTTAAATGCTGTATCCCTGCACACACAACATGCAGCTGTACTGTCTACTAGCAGGAGACTGATCTTGGTGGCTTTTGGAAGACATAGTTCATTACCTGGGAGGTGCACTGACTTTTTGATTCTGTGTCCATGGCAAAAAGTTTTTCAATCATCTCAATCTTAAGATCTTCATCCACAGAACTGTAATAATCTCCTGGGCTGCTGGGCTGCATGGAAATAACAATTTGTTATAACCAGGAAGACAACCACAGTACTGGCTTAGCATCATGTCATTTATACCATGCTGTTATTCAGTAACTGATCTTTCCTACAATAAGTGAATGGGCAGACAGTGTATTTTAGTGTGCTCAGAACCCAAAACTGTCCACTTCTATCAGAAGCTGTTCTCTGACACAAGACTGTCAGCACAAAACATAGGCACCCATTACAGGAACCTAGCTGCCATCCTATTTTAAATGTTTTTTTGGCAACTTAGACCAGGAACAAGAAATGTACACCATTAAATACTTATGTCAAGAAAGAAAATGCTTAGCAGTACCTCCATGCATTTCTTAAGACTGGATGACCTTTGGCAAGAGTGGCTCCAGCTCTCGGGGGCAGTGCCATGGAAGCACCTTCATTGCTTCAGTGGGAAACTCCAAGGAGCTGCTCTCAAAAGCCTAACTTGGTTAAGCTTCCTGAAAGCTACAGGTTCTACTTAACAGAAGGAGGATGGGTCTGTGGCAACAATCCCAGTGGCCACGCAATTCTACGCTGGCTTTTGGTATAAGGCTAACTCCATGCAAGGTGGTATTCTCCTACTAGTTGTTTTATGTGTTACAGTACTTGCTGAGGGGCAGCTTGAGGAGACAAGGAGGACTGCAATGTGAAGCCAGGATATTGCTCCCATTTGATAGTTTTGCTATTAATTCTTAAGGCATGATGGAGGAAGGAGAGAGGTACTGTGGGCCTTGCTAATAAGCAGTGAGACAGGACAGCCAACAAAAAATGTTGTCTACATATATTGATGGGATTACAGACAAAACATAACATGCTTTTAATATTTTTTTAAGCTCTTCTTACCGTGGAACAGCTACTGTTGCTGCTTGCACTTGGAGTACTGCTGCCAGGTGCAATCTGAGGCATTGTAAAGGATGGTATCATCTGTGTTTCACCTTGAGCAGCGTGGCTTTTTACTTCCACTGGCCATGCTTTGTTTGGTGTCAAAACAGCACTGGTGAAGGCAGGGGCTTCCTCAAAGTTCTGTGTTCCTGGATGGGGTTTTAACAATATTAATGAATACTTTTAGCTGGTGCAGTGTTATGATATAACTGCAGCTATTCATTAAAAGTAAACACTGCTCCTAGTTGCCATGACAATAAGTTGGCATAGACTTAATGCACGTTATTTAGTCAGCAAGAAAGCCTGATTCTGCTCTCATTCACAGAAATTTTCTACTGGTGTGAGCATGTGGGCTCTTTTAGCCATTACTCCCAATTTGTACACACAGCAAACAGACCTTGTCTATTCAGTTTCTAAATGTAGTCTCACATGTGGTTCTCTCTTGCACAAAAATAATTTGTACATATACTAACCAAAATCCAGGGAAATAATGGCATCACCAGGTGTTGGTGCCAGCTGAGCAAGTTCCTCTGGTTCTTCCTTTAGCTTAGTAAACAAGAAGTCACTCTTCTCTGTCTCAGGGATGCTGCTGTCATAGGCAGTGTTCATTGTCAGGAGGTGAGGCTTGAAGAGTGATTCTGTTTGGTCCATGGAGAACACAACATCGTTCTTCTCAATTTCACTAAAGAGAGAATAGGTTTTAGGCATTTTGTACCATAAAGATGAAAGATGTGGATGAAGTAGGCAGTACAGACTCTCTGAAGCTGGGGCTATAGGAGCATTTTGGCCTCTCAGTTGCATGCCAGGCTCTCGACAGGCAAGGCACAGTTCCAGCGTTGCTGAGCACCACCATTTCAGATGACGCAGAGAGTGTGGTCAGGACTTCTGTGGGAATACTCAGGGCTTTGTTGCTCTGCTTTTTAAAGGGATGTAGTCGAGGCTGTAATGACCCAGACTATCACTCAAATAAGTATTTCCTATTTTGGCCCCAACTAGGACCAAAAAAACCTTGAGTTTTGCCAAATGAAGGCGAAACTTCTGATTGGTCCTGATTTCTAAGGCTGTAAACAGCTTCTCCTAGCAACATAAGATACAGTTACTACTTCGTTTTATCTCTGGGTCACAGCGTTAGAAAAACAAAACACATTGGCGGTTGGGTTACACAATCCAATCCTCAGCGCAGACCTTACGCTCTGTTGTACGAGCGCAGCAGCTGCTCTGCCGAGGAGAAGGGCTGCGGTGTATTTCAACAGCACGTATGGCAACAGGCACGCCACATTTTTCATCGGTGTCTAACATCAGTAAACAAGACTGAACAAACATGACTAAACCGATTTCGGAACAGCTCTGTTGAATAAATAGACCCTTGAAAAGCTCCTCCAAATGTTGCGTTCCCCCGGCCCGTGAGCGCACAGGCGCTGCGGCGTGTCCCCCGAACCCACCTCAGCACGTAGTTGACGCAGACGATGCACTGGGGCTGCAGGTTCCGGGTGTTGTAAATCACTGTGCCTTGGGTCTCCAGCCAGACGTAGCCGCCGTGCTTGGCAAGCATACGGTACTGCCCCGTCACCACCTGGCCCTTGGTGCACACTGAGAAAAGGGGGCAGAGGTGTAAGCGGTGCATGGGGACAGGAACACACAACAGGTAACGCTGGCTTTAAACACGCCCGCTGCTGAGCTCTCATCGTGCACAAGTGCAATAAGGCAGTGGTGGACAAGGATGTGCTTAACTCCGGGGAAATTCAGCCATTTTAAACATGAAAGGGGCTGCTCATTCGAGGCTTCTGCTCAAGACTGAAAATTTGAATTCTGGCATTTGAGATGGTCTGAATCTTCAGATCAGAATGCGGAATTTTAAAGATTTAATACAATATCTCAACTCCCAAAATAATGTCTGCTGACTGCATGTTTCTTGAGTCCCTGTTGTAGAAGTGTCTCAGTTTGGGCTCCCAAACTGATCTGTAGAAAAGCAAATTTATTGAGGAAACTATAGTTTCCTTATTTAGGTAATCGATAAATATAAAAATCAGGTGACTTAAAAAGTTGTATTCACAAATTTTTTTTTTTAGTAGTAATATTAATCTTATGGTAGTAATATCAATCTAAAAAAGGTATGAAAATTAAGAACAGTAAACAGGACTGCTTTGTCTAGACAAAAAAAAAAAAAAAGCTGAACTACTATATTTCTCCCTCTAGTTGAACTGTGTTGTTCCTCTGCAAGAGCTTGGAATTAGCAGCCTAGAAGAAACCAAGACCCATGTGTCCAAATGAAACAATGTTTATTTAACTGGTTTTTTTTGAACCATCCTGTGTTTCAAACACAGGATAGTTCAAAAACTGTTTAAACTTACAGTAGTACAGCTTGGGTTTACAGCTTCCAAATGTTTGAAGGATTAAATCTGTAGCCCTGCTACCCCCCAATATTTTGCAATATTTGCAGAGAATGAGTTTTCAGTGTGGAGCTTTGGACTTCTGAGATGTAAGGTTTTATGATGTCCTGTCTGTTGTAATTCAAAACTGTCAGAAGGAAAGATAACGTAGATCAATGGCAAAAAAATTAGGGCTGGAGTAGACAAGCAGTGCTTGCACTAGTAAGAGCTCATACTTGTAAGCAGACATAGCCACACTGAATTGCAGCAGAAGTGGGAACTGGCAAAACTAAACTTTAGACCACACACTAGCAACCTTTCCTTTTAAACAGCTTCTACATCCAAAAGAAGTATGCCATCAAACTACTACCTGAGAAATAATGCAATTTGACTCAGGAGGACTGGAAAATTGATACTATGGTCTTTTTACAGAAAAATTCCTTGTGGATGTAGCATTGTCAGCCTCTCCTACATTGCCACCATACATATGTACAAATCCAGGCCTGTGAAATACAACAACTGTTTTGCAGATAATTGTTGCTGTGTTTATCCTTCTATTTCTGAAGTTTGTTTGTTTTCTTCCTAGGAGTATTTAATCATCCTTCATTTAATTTATTTAGACAAAGTAGAACATTACTTTTATTGATTAAATACTTCTGGTGGAACAAAATCAAAAGGCTTTCATTTCAAAGTGTTTTAGTGACTGGACTGTTCTGCTCTGCTTGTGAAACATAATTACACTGCTTCCTAATCATCAGCTCATCAATAAGAGTCACAGTGTAGGCGCCTGTTACATTACAAAGAAGCTTTTTACTGCTTTAATCTTTTTTATTATTATTATTCAAAGCATGTCATGTTCTGATATAATAAAGTACAGCAGAATCCCTCCAAGGGATAATCTCATAAATTACTAATACACTTGTAACTGCTGACTTTGTTATCAATGCTACATTTAAGGTTCTGCCTCAGAGTGAACTTCTCACTTCTCTCTTTACTTTTTTTACTTTTTAAAAGTATATATTACCTGTATCTGTAATGAACTAGTTACATGTCAAAGAAATAGGCTCCAATTATACTCCATATCTTTGTTTTTATAGAACACAAAACCATGATTCCCTTGGAAGGCTTGCTGAACTTCTGCTAACTGGTGAGCACTGTCAGAATTGATGACTGCGTTACTGCAAGGAGATATACTCTATGCATAACATATTTCTAATAAAAATTATTGTTTAACAAATGCAAGTCTGCTGAACATGAATTTTGAGGTGGCTACTTCCACGTACAAAAGGATGTGGCCAGGGAAAATGAGTAAGTTCTGTATAGCCACATGCTTGGAAGAACAAGAAATGTCTGTATAAGCTCTATACCTGCTTGGTTACCCTGCATCACACAGCATCTCCATGGCACACAAAATGGAATCCAGGCATTTCCTATTTGAAGGGCTTACATGTGTTTTGCCAAGCTTGCTGTCACTCTGTCTTTGTGGCTGTTCTCTGACTTGGTAAGGAGCTGATGGTCCCAGAAGATGTGGGAACTATTTATCTCAGAAAAACTAAAGGGGTCAAATTTGCTGGCCATTTAAACTGATGGTTCTGTTGTGGGAAATGACATTTATCACAGCAATAGTCTTTGGTCCTGTGCTTCCAACAGTAAAAAGGTAATCCATGCTGATCCAGTGTTATCGTAAATCCTATGGAATAGTTTGATCCTAAACACTTACAACCTGTGCAGTGCCTTAAGGACTTTTGCTGGTGTAACACCACCCCCCTAAGACTTACTCTTGCCCTCACTCTGCTTCTTGAGCAGACCTCGTACCCTGCAGCAAGTTTGTAGGACATGGCCCTGCTCATTGGGCACAAATGGCATCTGGACACATGGCCTGCACTGTGTGAGGGTGATTGAATTGCTGGAGTGAGGAGCAACATCTGTTAATGCCTGGTCACGGTGGGTACCAGAAACTCTCTAGAAATCTTTAATTGGACAAGTAACTCAGTGCTCCCATTTCATTAACTAGATGGGGATAAGCAACAAGGGCTGGCTCACCCTCCCTTTCCTGTTACCAAATGGATTGCCAGCTCCTATTTCATTCCCTCCCTGGTAGTGTCCCATTCTTAGAAATCCAACTCAATGATTCAAAAGCACCAGTGCAGCACACCCCCCTGATTTCACAGGATGACTGTCAGTAGCCCAGCACAGCATATTAACATCCTATCTACAAATATCACTTATTCATTTTTACTGGTAAGACCACTAGCATATTACCTAAGAAACAATTTTAAAAATTACATTCCAAGATAACTCTCACTGAGTATGGGCTGGTCTATTTTTTTTTTCTTTTAAGCAGCTTTGGAAACAGGATGATTCATATCACCACTGTTTTTACAGCACACAACTTTCATCACTGCCAAACACTTCTTCAAGAAACATTTCAACTTCAAACTGTCCTGTACCTCTGCCATTGCAGCTAACCCCTTAAGGTCAGACAGCTATTCTTTGCTGCGACTTTTCTCTGGGAAGTACAGAAATACTTTCTGTAAGTCTGTCTGGTGGCCAATTCCCTACAGACGTGACCTAAGTCATGGGCTTTTTCCTGAGGACAGAGGCCTTCATCAGAGCAACTACAAGGTGTGTGGGGTTTGTTTTTTGATCTTGTAGGTTCCAGTCTAGCTGCTTTGCCTTGTTTCTATTAAAGAAGGCTTTAGTGATGTGCTGCTTAGAACTCTCCAACAAACTGGTTTGGGGGCCATAACAGCCAAGGGTGGGAAATGTCATTTGCACATTAATGCATTACCTCGTCTCCAGCCAAAGTACTAACTCTTAAGGACAGAGACTGAAGATTTAAAACCAATTATTTTAAGACACCTGATGTGAAAGAGATGGAAATTGTAACTGTGTGTGGCCTGCTGAAGAGAAAGATCTTGGATCTGATCTCTGCTCCCAGAACAATTCAGATACTTCACTTTAAGAACAGCTAAAACTGGCAGTTCCCATAGGCATAACAATAACAAGACACAGCTGCTCCTGGTAGTAGGTATTATTTGTATAATGAATATCCCTTTAGGAAATCTCCTTGCACATCTACTTTGGATGGGAAGATAGTTGTTATTTGGTAGCAAAAGAGAGATATTAAAAAAACCACTGCAATAAGCTCTTCCTATTTTGCTTTACCTCTGTCTGCCGAGTCCAACAGTACATGAGAAAGATAACCATAGAATGACTTGGGATCTTTAAGGAACCTTAGAGGTCATCTAGTTCCAGCCCCTGCCATAGGTAGGGACACATTCCACTAGACCAGGTTGCTCTGACTGCCATTCAACCTGGCCTGGAGCTCTTCCAGGAATGGGGCAACCACAGCCTCTCTGGGCAATCTGTTCCAGTGCCTCACCACCCTGATACTAAAGACTTTATTCCTAATATCTCATGTAAACCCACCCTCTGTCAGTTTGAGGCTATTCCTCCTTGTCCTGTCACTAGATGCTCTTGTAAATAGTCCCTCTCCATTTTTCCTGTAGGCTCCCTTCAGGTACTAGAAGGCCACATTTAGGTCACCCCAATACCTTCTCTTTTCTTTTTGAACAATCCCAATTCTCTTGACCACCAGGAAATGCCCTTCTCAACAGGCTAGAACTGCCTAACTCAGCTTTTCAAATTTTCAGCTGGACCTTGCACTATACCTTAGAGAGACAAAGATTCTCCTAATATCCAAGCTTAGTTTTAATTATGGCAAAACCCAGACCCTCTGAAAGGACCAGCAGCAGATTTCAGCTAGACAAGCAAAGTAACCTGGTGTAGATACTGCTCTTGGAGAGTATTTGCACACAAAATGCACTTGTATTTTCAACTATGTACTAAGGTACCCACAATTTATGCTTTACATGCAAATGACAAACTAAAATACGAATGTGACTTACAGTTCTGGTGACTCTTGGTCATACTCTCTGAGTCCAAGGCATGGTAGAACTCATATGCTGAACGACCCAGCAGCTCCTCTGGATGGTATCCAATCAACTCTGTTATTCTTGTTCAAGAAAAAAAAGCATGTATTTAAAATTCAGGTCACTGTAGCCTTATGCTTACATGTGCAGGGCAGCTATCAGTTCAAGTCCTTAAACTAACAGAATTTAAAAAGCAAACCGAGAAATTCTAAGCTTCCAAACACATGAGGAGCTATAGAGGACTTCTGATCACATTCTGAAATAACTCCATGTTCAGAATAAACTGCCTTGTCCTACTACTGGACTAAAAATTCCTAAGGATATCAGTGTGCACTGCAAAATTTCCTACACTTATTGCATGCTCTCTCTAATAGAAGGTATCAACTTTTGTTACTGACAAATATGCAGAAACTCCCAACAACCACCATTCAAAATCAAATAGGAGAGTAGTGGTTGGTGCCACCAGGTTTAAAAGTATGTTTACATTTTAAAAACATATGCAAAAGGGTTAACTCATTACTTTGGGCACTGCATTTAATAAAATAAAAATGCCTCGTGAGAAATTTTGGGCAGTTAAAAGGAAAAAAAATGCTCATCTACTTAGTCTTTCCTCAGTAATTTGAAAACTTTGGCATATGGATTAGGTTACTTGGGTGACTAATCCACAAACTAAGTAGGATTTTACACAAAGAAAGCTATGATCTCAAAAACTAGACCTTTTTTTTCAGAGTCTTTTTGAGGCAAGGCAGGATTTCTCACAAGTTCCTGAATCAATGAAAATAGGTCATCAAACTGTGCATATGATTTTCTCTAATGAGGGGGTGGAAGAAAAATGCTCTATTTCAATTGGAAATACCATCACACACAGCTTTACAGGAAACATAGTGAGTTAAAAAAGTACATAAAAACTTAATTCAAAAGCAAAGTTATCTTCTGGTTTACAAGACAATGACACTTGGATGCATCTTCCTACCTCTGAAATTTTTACAATACCCTGTAATACAGAGAAGAGCAGCAGAAAGGACACAAACAGATTGTGAAGCTGTCATAAACCTTTAAAAGCTGGGAGTTTTGCAAGCAATGGTCACATCTTGCAGCACCTCACAGCTGTCAGTGGCAATGCCCAGGTTTTATGTCACTAACTCACTTGGAATGGCTTTACCTGCACCACCACATTTGATTTGTGGCGTTGCTACTTCTAAGAGACATCCTCAGGTTTGTGTATTCCCTGGAAGGACAGCTTTGGCCCAGCCCTCTAGACACAAGCATGTCTTTACAAGACAGACATGTAAATACTGTAAAACAAACAGAGCAAGAGCATGGCATTCATCTCCTGGATCCCCCTCCAGCAAGGAAGACACATAAGATGGGACTATTTTGTGTAAGGCTTGAACGCCAAGGTATTGAGTCAGCTTTTTCCTGCCTCCACCTCCACAGAACTCCATAGCTCATAGCCCCAGGACACCTTGGTTTTGTCACTCTGAAAACTATTCTCTGTCCTGATTTCCATGGAACAAACCTGGCTTTATAATACTTTAGTTGAGCAAAAGCTGTACCTTGTATTGGGTTCCCCTCAAAAACTTACTCCTCTGTTTATGTTTCCAGTTTTATTTACATTTAAAATTAGACCAACAAAGGAGAGATGTTTGAATCCAGGTCTCAAAGAGTTTTTTTTTTTTACTCTCCTCACTGACAAGCTTCTGTGCTTTTAAATTACATCCCACTCAAATATAACTTTTTTTCTGAAACCACAATTCTTTTTTCTTTCTTACTGAAAAGTACTTCTCATAATGAATTGGTCATCAAAGCTGAATCATCAGGAGCAAAAAAAAAAAAAAAAACAGATGCTGAAGGAGCCCTAATAAAATTAAGGCTCACAAAATACAGTTGCTGCTTGCCTTTACAGAGCCAGCTGGGACACATAGGTGACAAGAGGCTTTTGCCAGGACCAGTGTAAATACATGGTCTTTAAAATCAGAAATTACTGCCTTTGGCTGGGCAATGGCATTCCAGTTTGGAGCTCATCGCAAAGGGGGGATTTTAAAATTCAAGAAGTGGAGTATTTACTCTTAATCCAGTCATTGGGAGCTGAGAGCCAAGTAGGGGTTGAGCAGGGAGAAGGAAAATGAAATGAAGATAATGGGGAAAAGACAGAAGCACCATGTACCCAGCAGCACCAGTGCAAATCCAAACCCCCATTACAGCCTTCGTGGAAGTCAGCAGTGGAACTGAGACAGCAAACAAAGAATACACATTACAGCAGGCTGAGGGACTCTCTTCATATGGGAATTATAATCTCTATGCAAAATTTATGTATTCCAGTCCTGTAATTCCCCTTCTCAAACTGCTCCTTGCTGTTCATAATGAGCACCCTTACTATAAAATTACTCTTCTTGTCATTCCATGGCACAGAATGACTTGTGGTGCAATCCTGCTGTGACAATGTCAAATCTAATTAGACCTAATGTAATCTTGTATGGATGTTAGCAAGTGATGGGTTGGTAGTATCTTTTTACTACAAGCAACTACATACTACATGACAAAATAAAAGTAAGATATCAAAAAAATACCCACAAACCCCACAACACTGGCTAAGTTCTAAACCCATTCCTGGTATCAGTGAAATACTAATGAAAAGTAATTGTTTTAAAATAGTTACTTTAAAAATTAATAATAAATGGCTAAACAGCCCCCATGCTCTCACTGACCCTTCTGTTAACACTATTCAGATTCATTCCACTTGTCTCTGAAGACTCTTTGGATTGACATGATTAAAAAAAAAAAATTGTACAATGTTCCATTTTCCCACTCACAAAAGCCCCCTAAAACTGGCTGACAAGTTTCCTAAATATATTTTTAAATACCCCTATTTAATAAAAAACACTCTCTCCCCAATAGTTGTTATCTCTATTAGTTTTGGGTACATACATTGGCAGTTGATACCCTCTTTTATTCCTCCCATGGTGCTGCTTACCCTGAAAAGCTTCAAAAAAAAAAATAATCTTGTAGGCTGCAGGCTGTGCAGGGCTGGAAATCAGGTTGGTGTATTTCATGCCACATTTTGCACCAGGGTTGAAGTGGGCAGCTATCCCTATACCCATCACACCCATCCTGGGCTCTCCCAAGATGTTTGTGGAAGAAGACAGGGCAAACCAAGAGCCTGAGCAGCCCCTGGGCCAGGAGGCAGTGAGTGTTTGAGCACAGGTCCTTGTACTGAGCATTACTTTGAGGTTTGCCAGTGAGGTGCACCCTCTAAACTCTGCGTGCTCTCCACAGGAGCCTCTCAGCAACACAAAATGCCAAGTGAACACACAGAGGACTAAATGCAAAGAAAAAGACATCCCATGGAGCTATGAGAAGGAGGAGTACATAGCTAAGAAAGTCAGGAAAATGTCTACATCCCATAATACCAAAGGATCACTTGCAAAACTGAGTTTAAGCACAAGACTTCTACTTTTGTTTAGACACCAGACAGAAAATTGTTCTTTGTGCAAGCTGTGGAATGACAGAATTAGAAAACAAACTGTATGGTGGTTTTGGATGGCATTGCTGTCACGGTAGGCTTTGTGTTTCCTTTGCATCTGTAGAATGCTAATTAGTAAGATAATAATAATTTTTTTGTTGAAGATGACAGGTGGGCTGTGAGGCTGTTTATTTTCCTGTTACCAACTTGTTTCGGAGAACACAAATACCTTTGGGGGAATTTTAATTTTTGCCAGACTGGCATTTCAGTTTTCTGAGCTAAACTTGTAATCATGATGTACAGAGGTCAAAATCTCAGAAAACACAGTGAAGAGGTGGGCAATAGTCATCTGCAGTAGATCTGTCCCAACTGCCACCACTCAAGTGTGTTTTGAGCACTAATTTCAGTTTCCCTTAAATATACAATACATAGAAGTATCTTAATATTGAATTTTTGGGACATGGAATAAAGGCAAAATCTGTGCTTAGGGTATGCAATTAAGAAACAGGCGATCTGAATCCTATTTCTAGGTTTGTACAACTTTGCCCTATTTTATCTCTTTGAGACATGGCAAAGCAATCAAAACTCACTGCTTCGAGGCTGCATTTCCTACAAGATGAGCTGGTTCAAGTATTTTTCTTTTCCTTAAAATTGCAACTTTTTTGTCCCTTTACAGAAGCACAAAGCTTTTTATTGTATACCATTTCTTGAGTTAAAATAGCATGGTAAGAACCATCAGAACTGAGGAGTCAGGCTCTGTGAAAGACTGCTCTAATATTTACTGCTTATAAAAAAATAGCTGGGTGTATATTCATCAGGCCCTGTGCAGACAGTGTGTGTGTCAGGGTGTGGATCTCTTAACAAAGTCTTTCTGTATTCAAACTGTTACCAAGTTATTGAAGTTAAATTGGTCTTGAGGGGAACAAACAAAACAAAGTTATACTTAAAGCAGAATGACTTAAAAAAAAAAAAGAGAGGAAAAAATAATAAAGCCTAACAGAGACACTATGCCTGGGATAAAGCACTCTGTCAGCCTGCTAGAGCAGGCAGTGGGGCAGTCTTGCCAACTAACCACATCTCCTCTCAAAAATATTCATGGCTGCTTCTACTCTAACCCTGGCTAACAGAAAAAAAAAAAAAAACCCAACCAAAAAACCAAAAACCAAAACCAACCAACCAACCAACCAACCCACCCCCAAAACCAAACCCCAAACCCCCAAAACAAAACAAAAAACAAACAAAACCCCCAAAACACAAACAAACAAACAAACAAACAAACAAACAAACAAACAACAAAACCACCCCACCAAAATGCAAAATCCCAGGACCCCTCGCCACTACTGAGCAGGATGGATAGCCTGGTCAGGTGTATCTGTCCTGCAAGGCAAAAAAGCTACACATGTACATGAAAATCTTCACCAGGACTGTCACTGCCACTTGTTTGGTCTACCTAAATAAAGGTTTTGTTATTAACAACAGAAGTAGGTCACGTTTTACTCTTAAATATGACATATACAAAAAGTCGGTTTTGCCAAATGTGGATCTTTGGCTTCAGATATCACCTCACTTGTCTCCATACTGCATTTTCCCCTGAGCAGGAATGAAAGGGGAAGCATTCAAATGCTTCCCTGTGTTCTCATTTAACTTAAAAAACATTCCCCAAGTATAGGTCAAACGGCAAATTGACTTAAATCCTCATCCAAAGTCCTGTGCCTGCATATTTCTTATTTACTGGAACATAACTGGTAACACAATAAAACTCAGTTTCCTCTCAGTTGGCCACAGCCTGGATCCCACATGTATACCCATTTGGGACATCTACCTGGGACCAACACTATGGCATTGGGTCTTCCTGCACCATCCTATTCTGAATCACCACATATCCTCCACTGCTCCTTTTGTCTTCTCAAACTCTGCCATTGAAATGTCCCAGCCAAGAAAAAGAAGAAAAGGGTATAACTAATTGGGTTTCTAGCAATCACAGACATATGATCCCCCACAGCAGGCCGTGTCTTCAAAGTAAGTGCTGAAGCCACCAAGGTAACAAAAATGTCTTTGTACAAAGACATGACTTTTCTTCTGACTAAAACACCCTCACTGGCAATCCTTCCTGACACAAAAGCATTGTGCAGCTAAACTAAACCCTCACTTGGATTATTAAATTGTACCACTGATCAGCACTTCTGTATTACAGCTAAAATAATCCTTCCTGTAAACCACTTAGCCAAGATAAGTGGAGCAAGGGAACAGTTTTAAATCACTCTCCAGGAATGGCTGAAGCAGGCATTTAGGAGAACAACCCTTATTTATTATTCCTGTCCACAAACCTTTCTCTACAGGCTCATCACCTTGTAAAAACTGTTTTAAGAATACAAACATATCCCACCTAACCACTGGCAAGTCATAGGCCCACATACATAATTTATTTTTGGAAGGCAAATTATATGGGCTACTGTCTCACATGTTTTAAATGATGGCCAGTCTTGCCTGCTTCATATTACATCTACCCTATACCCTCCTAAGGAAAAGACAACTAGTTTCTGTCACAAAATGCTGTAAGGTAGCCAGCCTGTATTTTGCATGGGTTTTTTTGTGACAGACATAGGCTATGAGCCCTCCTAAGGAAATTATACTCAGAAATCCGAGAGTTTCTTTGACTGAGTGCTTTGAAAATAAAAACTTAATGCTCCCTGGAAGCAGACCAGATGAACTGCAAGGAGGATACCAGGACCACTGCAGAAGCCTTGTAGAGGAGGCACACGGCCCTGAACTGGAAAGACACTGTCCCTTCTGGAGCAATGAGTTGTGTCAGCCCTGCTGTATGCATGGCTGCAGAAAGGCCAGAGCACACAGGAAAGAGTTCAGGCATCTGACTGGCACATGCTGCCTTCCCTCCTCCGTGCCCCAGCCTGGATTTACATTCTTGGCATAAGCTGCTCCTTCAATGCAATTTGTCTAGCAGCACTGAATTTGATAAGAACAGCTGAGTGTTTTGCATTTTTATGTGTCTAGTGATGTGTCGCCTGCTGGAGGGAAATCAACATCCCTCTGGGAGGGAAGCGGGGGCCAGGCAGATCTGCTGCAAAGAACCTGAAAGGTTTGTGAGGTCTCCTCCTTCTCTGCCCTGGCTGTCTTTTTGCAGCTCTACCAAAATCTGAATAACACAGGAACGAAACATCCAACCAGAACTATCTAGTAAAAGATGTGCTACTAGTTGTAGCTGATTTTAGAGAAAAAAAAAAATCTCTAAAATCCCTACAAGTTCAATTCTCCAGAAGAAGCTGCTGTATTTCACTGCCATGTGAAACATTTTCCCTGTAAATCAAATGCCCACTATTTAAGACAAGGCATAATATATCATTATACTTTAAATAAGTATGTGTACCCTTAATGGGACAGCATCAGTCCCTCTAATTCTCATTTGTAATGGCTTATGCCTTAAGCCTTGCAGAGACATGTGAATGCTGCAATAAAGCAAAATCCTCTGTTACTCTCCTGTAGCCTGCCACTGAATGGCCCCAGGAATTCAGAGCACATTGCTTTTAATAGTAAGTCACTACCATATTGTTGCTCCTCCCTCCAGCAGCAAAATCCTATTGATATCTCAAAATTTCCGTGCTGAAAATATTAACAAAAGAAAAAGTCTGATTGTGATTACATCAGAGACCTTCTAATTACTTGATGCTCAGTTCTCAGAGATGTCAGAAGGTCAGTCACAAGTTTCACACTTGCAATCTTGCTTTCATCCACAGCTGCTAACTCTGCAAGTTTATATGGCT
Organism: Phylloscopus trochilus trochilus; assembly: GCA_016584745.2. Taxonomy (NCBI): domain Eukaryota; kingdom Metazoa; phylum Chordata; class Aves; order Passeriformes; family Phylloscopidae; genus Phylloscopus; species Phylloscopus trochilus. The sequence goes on along the minus strand of WQNJ02000039.1, from coordinate 18,692,328 downwards.
GCTTCATCACATTGTTTAAAAAAATAATCTTACTTAGCAAAGTTAAAAAAAAACCTTTGAAGGTTGAAGAAATCAACAAAGATGTTAGTCCTGTGAGTTTCCACATAAGTTCCAAGCATGTGTATAACCTCACTGATAACCCTCAGAGGCTTCAGAGGTTGCTAGCATCTCTGAATTTCAGGAGACCAATTTCTTTAGGCAGAAAAGTTCATCTTAAACTCAGGGACCTCATAAACTTAAAAAAAAATCAAAACAAACCCCAAATCCAGAGCAGTAAAGACAGGAATTTCTGGGCAAATGGAGAACAGGAAGACATTTCATGGCAAGGGATCTCTGGCTCATATGGAAGATGGGTATCACAGTACACAGACAGGGAGAAGAGGCAGACAGCATGAAATGCCCCGGAGATCCCAGGACAAGTCAGGCAGGTGGACACTAGAGGGATCTTCATTTTTTCCACTCAAGAGTGAAGTGTGGAGAGCAGAGGACAAGCCCCTTGCCTGATCCAAGGTCCTTCCCTCCCTTTTATTTCATCACTAAAAGGTGCAGGGAGATAACCAATAAAGGCTGTTTGCTTTTCATTGAGCAAGAGCCTGCAACTCCATTTCAGAGCAGCAGGTACTCTGGATGCCTTGGCAATCCTTGGTTAATGTAGAGCATAAAGTACTTGCCAGCTAACTGATAACAGCATCCTGGGCCAAACCAACTGTGAAACAGTCCTTGACTAAGGTCCGTATGGCATGCCATGGGACACGCTCTCCAAAGCATGGGAACGGGAACCCTGTACACCCTTCAGTTTGTTAAACCCCAAGAAGCTGACCTTTGTGGCTCCAGGTTGCCTCATCTTCTGCCAGTAAAACTGAATTCCCCACTTGGCAGGACAAGGAAGTACAGCAGGAATACAGTTTTACCCAAACTGAAATTTTTGAGGTGGATTAAGTGAGCCACTAAATAGCTGTTTTGGTAACAGGCTGAACTTTCTTCTGGTCCTTGCTTACCGGGTCCACACAGGACATTTGGAAGAACTGCTTGTTTTGTTCAAGAAGATAAAAACACCTCTGTGTTGGAATTCTGGAAACTTAGAATTTGGGGTCTTGGTATATGTGAAGCAATATGGAGGATTTTGGGCATTGTCTAAGTCCTTCTTCACCCTCTTCTTCCTTCTTCTTCACATGTTTTGGTGGTTTTCTGTAACTGGGTGAAAAAGATCTGCATTGCAGGCCTTGGGTGGTCATTGTTGGGTCAAAAGCATAAATAACATAGGTGTCACCTCGTTACTGGGTAATTATCCCTTAAATAACCTTAGAAAGAGTTAGAAGCACTCCATTTTACCTTCATTTTCTAACTTTCTAGTTAGAGCTCATGGCTCCTGAGTCTGTAAATAGATGAGACATAATAAACATCCAAGTCGGAACATGAATCTGCGTTTCTCGTGTGTCAATCCCAACCAGAGAGAAAAAGAAGCCAGAACTGTTACACCTCTGCAAAGGCAAACCCAGTGGAGCATACCTGTCATCACAGTAGGTGAATTTCATGTCCATGCTGTGGCGGCTCAGGAAGGTCTTGCTGTCCAGGGGGATGTCAATGTTTGAAGGGTGCTGAATAGGCTCGCACATGATGATAAGGCAGGTGAGAAGAGGCTCCTTATACCCACACAGACTGTGAGGAGGGCAAGTGTTATACACTTTAACTTGTCCGGTGCAGTGCAAAACCTGAAATAACAAGAAACAAACTTAGGATGTATTTTCTATCCACATCAAAATGTCAACGAAAATCAAAGCCACTCAACTTGGATCAAATACTGTACCTTCCATGTGGCAGACTTGAGGTTAACAGTTCTGCCTCTATTGGTAACAGTGCACTTCATCCTCATGAAGAAGTCACGCTCAGTTGACATCTCTTTGCTTTTCTTTCCAAAGCCTGGACCTGTATAAGGAAAAGGGAAATTAATTTTCTCATTTTCCTTCTTGATTTCTTCTACTTATAAACATGATGGATTCAACAGAAATAACAGACTCATTCTCAGATAATTTACCTGCAGAGACCACCAAAGATGCATTCACCACTGCAAAGCAGTTTGTAGAGCTCAGACCTAAAACTTTAAGTGGAACTTAAATAGGACTTTGTGCATTTAAAACCTACGTTTTAGCTTGCAGTACACAAATCTTTTCACAGTGTTACAACTGATATCATTATACCTGTCTAAACTTGATGAAAGGAAAATACTAAACAAACAGTTCCTTAATACTATCATATTTAAGCAATATTTGGCAAAACAAAATGAATCTGCAAAGCACCGAATAGTTAATGATTACTGTAGGGAATGAAAATTCTTTTTACCATGATGAACAGATTTCTACTGCTAGCCATTTACTTCATTTGGTCATTTCAGAAACAAACAGGGACTTTTGTATTTTCATTATTACCATTTTTCAGACTCAGATTCTCTCGAATTTCTTCATGGTCACATGGATGAGTGAAGTCAAAAATGCTGTGTCCAGTCAGTTCCACCTGTGTGGAAGTAAGAGGCACACATAGCCAAATCAAAGCAACTGAAAGTATTTATCTGTTTTTAAATACAATTGAAACAAAACTGCTCCTTAGAACTAAGTGAACGGACAGGATGCTCACAGACACAAATCCCACAACCTCCCTTTGTTTATCCTATGCATAACTCCTCATTTTCTCCCCAGAATGCTTCTCTTATCTGTAAATTTGCACAGTGCAGTTTGCACAAGTCAACACCACTTGTTATTTTCGACACAGGAGAAAACTCCCAGTCCACAAAGCAGAAAAGGGGGGACCCAAAAGAGCAGCTTTATTCCCTCTGTCCCACAGCCTAAGGCACAAGTAGAATAAATGCCTTCTCATCTCCCCAGTAAGATCTAGGAAGGCAACTTTGCAGTCACCAAAGACATTACAACTTGATAGGAAGGGTGAGGGAACCTGCAACCTGTGTTGTCTGCTGTGCACAGTACCTGCCTGAGAAATAAGACATTTTATTTCCAGTCTTTTTTTGCAGTGACACACAGCTGGGGTTTCTGCATTTAGGCATAAGAGTTGTTTCTATGAACTGTATTACAAAGAGAGGAAAGTGTAAGGGAACAAGTTACCTGGGTCAGACCCATGTATTTGTTGACATTCTCTGACAAAAAGATCATGTCTCCATCCTGTGTCACCACGGCAATAAATCCCTCCAAAGCCTTCAGGTACAAGTTGTCCATCTGCTGATCTGCCTCTAGTTCATTCTCATTATCAGCACATACTGAGAAAGAAAAGGGAAAAAAGCATTTAAAGCCTTCAGCATGCCAGACAGCCTTTTTCAATGCAAGCACATGTGATCACAAGGCAACATAATATTTTTCTGCTTTAAAATTTCAACAAACCTCTTCTGGTGGGGCCTTCTGAACAGCATATGAAAAAGATGCCCTTATCACTAGAAAGGCAGGAGATATTTTTCTAAATGCTTAGGCAAATACATCCTCCCTTCACCTTGAGCCTGTTTCTGCAAGACATGTTTTCAGTCACTAACACCTGCAGATCCAAATGACTGAAGTACATTTTCTTTCTGCATGTTCCCTTGGTCACTTGCAGCATTTGTACCTCCTAACAGGCACAAGGCAGAGGGCAAGCCTTACAGATGATACATAAATCCATAGCAAACACCTAACAGGACGACTCCATCAGATCAGGCTTTCTAAGAAGTTCAAATAGAGCTCCTACAAAACTTCTGTAAATAGACCTCTTCACTCAGCACAGACACATCTGCTAACACTACTTCGGATAGAAAAGGTAGAAAACTGCTCCCCTGAAGTCATTCTGGGTGAATCTCTTTGTCATCATAAATCTCAATATTCCTTGGAGAGCCACAGATCCATCTGATCTATCCAGTGATACCTGCTTTTTCATCTGCAGACCAAACTTCCTATACTCCACTCCACCAAAGTCAGACAAGCTTCATCACCCACCCACACTTGTCCTGTCCTGCAAGGAGAGCCTCAGACTCTGCTTACATCCTAGATGTTTGTCTATGCAGATTCATGGACCCAGTGCACCTTATTAATTTCTGGGAAACACATGCCACTGTTCAGCTGAAACCTAAGGTCATGCTAGAATGTTTATTACAGATTTTTGGGTTGGTTTTTTTTTGATGTTTTGTTGGGGGGTTTTTTGTTTTGTTTTGTTTTTTGGGGGGGTGTTTTTGTTTTGTTTTTAGAGGTTTTTTTTTGTTTTGTTTTGGTTTTTTGTGGTTTTTTGTTTGTTTGTTTGTTTTTTGTGTTTTTTTTTGTTTGTTTGTGTTTTTTGGGTTTTTTTTTTTTTTTTTTTTTTTTTTTTTTTTTTTTTTTTTTTGGTTATACATTTTTCTGGTACCTTTTGGCTGCAGTGTAGTGACAGTGGGTGGCACCGTGATGCCCTTGTCGTGTGTGCTCCACACAGCCCAGCCCGTGGGCTCCCATGGGAGGCAGCATGTGGCAAAACTGCAGGCAGGGTGGGAGGGGACAGGCACTGCTCCTCCTGATGCCAGTCACACAAATGCCCATTTCCCTTCTATACTTTTAAAGCATGTCTCAGCTCCATGAATAGGAAGCTGTCAGGGATGCAAACAGCTAGTATCGAAAAATTTCTGTGTGGGAGCTGGCCCATTCATTTCTTGTTATGTTTTATGTGAAATTTCTGGAATTATTTTTTTACTGCATCTGGTCTGTGTACCTCAGACATGCTCTGGCGAGCTTATCTTTACAGTTTTGTCTGTTAGCCTGCACATTTGTGATCAGTCATTGCAAATGTCATGGTAAAGCTCTGATTTTGAAGGGAAAAGCAAATAAAATAAGAAAAAAAACCCCACCTTATTGTCTCAGAATAAGGAATACCCAGCTCCAACATACAGGATCATGGGTAAGTCCCATCTAGATCAAAGGTGCCCTAGAGCCCATGGCAGCAAGGCTGGTGAGAGAAGAGCTGAAGTGATTCTGCTCTCTGTGCTCCTTCCTGGTGGCACAAGAGTGCTCCAGGCTGGGCCCACCACCAATTTTGCTGTCCAGAGGCTCCAACCATAACTGCATCAGCCTTACTTGCAAGAACAGTGGAACATAAATGAATTTCTTGAAGAAGTTGCTCTTCTTTGATGGTTTAATGCTGCAATTTCAGTTTACAGTTTGTTCTGTAGTACACATACTGTTAGCACTTGAGAAAAGTCATTAATTTTTGCTCTTTTCCTCAATGAAACAGCTCACTGATCATATTCCTTCATGTTTCTTGTTGAAAGACTCACTTTGTATGAAGTCTAGAAGCAAGAATAGGGCATTGCTTTGTAAAACATTATATAGTTTGGGTTTGTTGCTTTTTTTGAATAGGGAAGAGGCTGAGCCAAACTAATGCAGTTTTTACTTTGAAGCACTAATGAGTGATGATTAAAGGATAAGTTTGATCTATACAGCTCCTGGAACTGCATCTGCTAGTGCCTGAGGATGGACTGCAAGTGAACCAAGAGGGATGAGCATTTGCAATGCAGAGCCCAGCAAGCACTGCCTGCAACAGGTAAGTGGTGACACAAATGATGCTGGCTGCTGCTGCTGCTGCTGTATCCTCCTGTTCCTCAACATCCCTCCCTGGCAGCAGCCCATCACACAGCATGCAAACAAGGGAAGAAATGGACTCAGCCCCAGAGCTATGGAGAGCACTTGGTTTATCACCCTTTGCCTCTCAACAAGGCTGGTAGCAGGGAAGAGAGGATGCTCTCTGGGGATGGCTAGCACAGGCTGGGAATTTATCATTTCACGTCCCTGCACTGCAATTCTGGCTACACATGCGGGGGCCAGTTCCTCCTCAGTACAAAGCAAATGACTTCAGGAAATTACATCAGGACTAGCATTTAAAATACAAAAAATATACAATAATACATTTGAATAGTATGCACTTTGACTAAAATGACATTTAGGAAAGGAAAAAAAAAAAAAAGAAAAAAAAGGAAAAAAAAAAGAGGTAAGTGACCATCTGCTCCCAAGCTTGTTTCTGCTGCGTAAAGAATGTCAAGGGTCTTTTTTTACTTTTCCGGAAGCAAACAAATGGTTTATTCAGCAGGGATCATGGCTATAGCCCAAGACAATCAGCCAAGTGTGGGTTCAGAGAAAAAATGACTTTTCAGCTCTAACCCCAGACCCTCCTTTCCATTTTTTTTCCCAGCTCATTAAGTTTGCATTAACAAAACATGACCATTCAAAGGCAGGAAGGCTATTCAAAGCATTTGTATTCTTAAATGCCTCCAACAGTGAAAGACAAACACTTTACTTGTATTATCAGATGATAAAGTTTGCTTTTCTATGTATATAAATTATATTACTTATACAAACACACACAGAGGACATGGATCACTCACATCAGGGCTGCAGGTTCAAACCCTCGAGGTCTGAGCTGAGCACAGCACTTAAATAGTCAGCTTTAAAGCATGTGGTTACAGGGGTTTGTGGGATCAGAGTTCACTGTTTTTATTAAAATTATCTCCGTCCAGCTGGAGGCATCTGTGATGTGGCCAGGGAGGAGGGAGAGAAGATTGTGCTGCTGTGCGCCCCGTCTAGCCTAACCCCAAAGCACTACCGAGGTGTTTTGCAGCCTCCAGCCTCCCTGGTAACTCAATAAACCCCAGTGCACCCCCTCCTCTCTCCTCAGCAGCCCGGCTGCAGCAGGAAAGGGGAGCTGGCAGATGGGTTTCTTGTAGTACCTAATAGGGCTGGCTCACGTTTCAAAGAGGAGGAAGCTGCAGGCGCTATCAGGCACATACAGGTGGGTGCCGGGTACCTCCAGAGCCACTCTGCTGCTCTTGCCCATCCATTCCTTGGCCCCCAGCAGCCTAGCTCGGTGCAGCAGCTCCAGCACTGGGGAACACACCAAAGGTGCTCATGTCTTCGGCTGTTCCCAGGTTCTTTGCAAACACAGCCCCAGGAGGTGTCATCCCTGCTAACCCGCTGAAGCAGGGCAGCTACCTGAGGATCCTAAGTCTGCAGCAAGGAAATATGCTGGGCTGCACTGTGGCAGCCCTGGCATGCCCTGTATCAGGTAACTTGGTATAATTATAGTAATATAAATAATAAATAGGAGTCCCTCCTGTGGCTGCAGTGTCAGCGTTAGAGCACATTCCCTTTCTCCTGTGGAAACCACTAGCTGCTAATACACAGAGGATATACACACTTTAGGAGAGTGATACATCAGAGGCAATTCAGTCATTGCCACTAACAAAAATCTGGTTTGCTTCAGAAAGGATCTATTTTGCAGATGCAAAACAAATAATGGCATAGCTACTGCAGGCTCCTCCCTGGAATCCCTATTGTGTTTCACTTTGCTTTAAATTGTCTTCATTAATTTACCTTGGAGCTGAACTGGAGCATTAGTGTAAGAAAATTCAGCTTCAGATGGAAAATATTTGGGAAAGCTGGGACCAAATGGAAGTGGGAAGTTAGCATGAGGAGGTGAGAGCAGAACTTCAGCCTTGGGTTTCCGAAAGGTCTGAGGTCACTTTATCCACAGAGCAGCATCTAATGTAGACTTGCCAGGTTTTTGCAGGTCTTCAGGAAGGGTAATAGTGGGACTCAGTTTATACTGATTTTTAGGGGGTGGAGTTTTTTTGTTTGATTGAGTTGTTGGTTTTTTGTTTGTTTGTTTGTTTTTTGTTAGCACTGCATTTCAAAATAGCTGCTAGCCAAATTTTGAAATAAGGATGTATTTCTGGTTTTTTTTTTCCTACAATGTTTTCCACCTCCCCTCAACTAAGGGGAGTACCTCAGTTCAGGCACCATGACAGTACAGCAGGGAGACTGGACTGCAAATATGCCAGTTTAAATTAACAGCACATTCAGCAGAATGAAGTGCTGTAATATTGTTATTATAGCTACTTGATGGAGCCCAGCCAAAATCATGTTCATGTGGCACTGGAAAGCCTATACAGGAGGAGAATCACTGTCTAGGGGAGATGGAGAGATGTTGAAACATGTCAAAAAGCCTCATAAAACTGCTGCTGTGGCCTTTCTGGGATGACTGTCAGAGCTACAGGAGAACCAGGAACAGTGCAATGGTGTCCTATGTCCCAACATTTGATGGGTCATCCACTGCTCACTTTGCCTCAAGGCAGTATTTCTTGAATTTTGATACAGTATTTTTCAGTCCGTGTCTCAGTCTGTATTAAATTTTGCTACATATTTATTTTGACAAATAGAATTTATTCATTGACAAGAAACTTTGAACTGTAATGGCAAATGCTTATTGCAGTGTTTATGATAAGCTTTTATGCTAAAAATAACTTTTGTAAACAAGCTTTGATTAATTCTCACTGTCAGGATGTGCACTGTTCCCAAGTTTAAGAACACTTTTTCCGTAGATGCTTGCTCATTTCCTTCAGTCCAACCTCTTGGAACGAGTCTGAAGGCTCAAAAATCAGGCTTCTCCTTAAAAGAAATAACTGTGCAGGTATAAACAACCTCCTAGCAAACAGCCTATAACTCCTCTCAACACCTTTGATCTGACTCAAAGAGGTCTTTCTGGTTAGTTCAGAGGTAGACAATTATAAAATGTGTTTCTACGGGAGGTCACAGCATCACCTGCACAGAATTTTCCTGGCTTTGTCTCTCATCCTGGTTCCTATAAGTACCAGTAAGTTGCTTACATACTGTGCATAACTGATAACCAGGCTGCAGCTGCCACTCCAGAGGAGGGTTGTAAAACCTTCCTGATGCCAGCAGGCAAAAGTTAGGGAAGATCTAACAGCAGCTTCATCCTGCATCAGAGAGAGCAGCTTTGAGACAGACTTGTCTCTTCCTGGTTTCTTGTTTTCCATCAAAGGAAAGTGACTGATTTTTTTTTTTCCTTTTTTTTTCTTTCTTGACAGGGCAGTACATCCTGTTCAAGGGGATATTTTCAATGTGTTCAATAAAAGCTTTCAATTTAGATACATCAAGAAAAAGCTACTCTTAAACTTGAAGCTTCCTGAAGGGTTCTTATCTCCAAGTGCACAAGCAATCTTGGATAAAGAAAACACTTATGTTAGTGTTGTTTTGATTGCAGAGTTTGTATCTAGCCAAATCATTCATATACTGCTCCCAGGAACTTGCTTAGAGTCCTGCAGCCATCGCTGTTGAGTGTTGGGAATACAGCACCCCATCAGACCAGGCTTTCAGTCCCATGGGACCTTTGGGTGCCCCTTCCCTGAAAGGGGACATCACTTCAAGCAGCTGAAGCACTCAGCACCTGACTCACTCTCATTCCTAGCAGCATGGTTGGCATAAAACCACGTTTTTCCAATTTAATAAAAGCAATCAAGTAGACATGCTATTTTTAAGGCGCTGTTTCATGCCACAATGGTCTGACATTAGACGCAGTTTGTCCAGACATTCAAAAACAATGCCCACACCAGTTCTCCCTACAGTCTGTCCTCTCCCTTAAAAGCCTAGAGAAAAGCTATTTTTTCCCCTCCTGCTCCCTGCTGGCTTTCCGGCTCTGTTGTCTCCCTCCCTTGAAACCTTCACACTGGCTTCCTTGTGGCCTCCCTTCTCCCAAACAACTTCCTGTCTGTATCCCTGTTCCCTCCCCATTTCTGCTGCTGTCTGCCTGCACAAGAACAACTCCCAGCCAGCTTCCTTTGCTGAATTTCTGCACAGAAAAGACACCCGGGTGACCATACAATTGGGATGGGATTGAGGCAAGCCAATAAAATTGTGTTTGCCTGATTTGCCTGATTAAAAAGCCCGTAGTCCTGGCACAGGGAAACTCACGGTACTAAAGAGTTCTGGTTCCTGTAACACCTTTAGCATCAGCACGGTTCAAATAAACACTTAAAATTACTGGCATGGCACATACAGGCTTCTCATATTCAGACAAGAGAGTATCTGAGGCAGCCTTAGCAACTATCACAGTGTTAGCTGTTAACCAAGGCAGCCATTCTTTAGCAAAAGCCATTATTTCTCTTTAGTTCCTCAAAAAGCATTAGCCTTACTTACTAGCTATACTAGAAAATAATATGGGAAAAGTACTGCTAACTGCTTTTTCTGACCACACTAAAGGATGTAAGATCCCAAATCCAAAAGCTCCACTACTGATAAGCATCAGAATGCCTATTTTCAGCAGCAACTTTATGGGATCAAAACCTTCACTTGAAATGAACAAAGATCAGTTCTAAATTTATCCCAAACATTTGAATATGACGATGGCAAAAATGTCTTATGCCAACAGAATTAGGAGACATCTTGAAAAAGATTTAAGATGATCATAATTAAATATTTCTACTTAGCATTCCAATTATACCGTGTACTGTTCTGTGCACAACATGGAAACAGTATTATAAAGCCATTGTTTTAGTTTGCTTCCTGTGATACTAATCTCAATCAGGCCGTCAGACGAACAGCCTGCATTTCTAAATGTTAAAGGCTTCCTCTCCAACATTCCCACACAGAATTGCCTACTGTGAAAATCAAAGGGAAACGTGTTACTAAGTAAAGCAGCAACTTTTATAAAGCAAAACCTGGTATTTTTTACCCTTTTGAACTCTGAGATATACAACCAGCTATTTCCTATTATGACAGGATCCAAGGGCCAAGCCCGGGCCCTGCAACGCCTGCAGGAGACGTGCACTCTGCAGTCCAGAAGTCGGGATTTTTCGAGGCACGTAGCAGGAGAGCTCTCAATGAGGGCTCAGATTCAGGGGCTCTGCCATTCACCTGCTGGAAGAATGTGGGCATAGATTTCCCTAGGTCTTGGCTCCTCAGCAGATAAATGAGCATTATGCAGGCACGGCTCATAAAACAGCCCGAGCTACACAAGTGAAAAGCCCTATTCCGACTCGGGGAATAATAGGAAAGGGCATCAGACACTCAATGCCAGCAGAGTGACCTGGCAAATTGCCTACGGCCATCTCCAAAATCCCACCTGGAGCATCAGCTTGCAGAAAGATGAGGGTACAGTCCTGGGAAAGGCCTTGTTCTCTCTGCTTCAGGCAAAACTGCCTTTAAAACAGAGAGACGTGTTTGAGAATGGTGCCCGCAAACAGTAACACAAAATAAAATACGGTGTGCTAGTAGGTTTTATAGACTAAATCAGAAACAAGAAAAATAGAAATAAAGCTGCAGTTTTTTTCTCTATCACATTTTGAAGCCTTTATTCAAGCTGCAGCAATGTTGTTTCAATGTCCAAACTACTGACAGAACAAATACACTCAACTCACTTAACTCCAGTTTACAGTAGGTGTCCAGCCCAAACAATCAAAGCCATTTCAATAAAGACATAAAGCAAAAAAAGGGAGTTTGCAGGTTGGGGTGGGCATTGCTTCTATGCACTCCCATCTCCCCATTTCCCAGTTCATCCATCAAGAGATGTCACAGTGCTCCCCAAGCTCCCTGTCAGTCAAATCAGACTTCTCAAATGCAACAGTATGGTCAAATTCCAGGCTGCTAAACACACACGTGAAACCTTTGCTGCAGCTTTGCTTGGGGCTCAGAAAGGGTCCACAGCAGAAGCAAGGACAGAATAAGCACAAACATCACCCAAGCCCATTTTCCATCTTGCTTCACACTTGTCAAAACCTCAGCAAACCTCTTGACCTGTGAGCCTCCAGCTGCATCAAAAACCTACCACTCTGAATTAAACTGGATGGCCTTCCAGTGAAAGCCAGTGTCCTTATAAAGACTGACTCTATTCAGAGGTCCACAAGGATAGGAAATTTAATTTTTATGTTAGCCATACTCAGAATAGTAGATGAGCAGCAGGCAAGGTTTTCTGACTTGAGTTCTTCAATTATAATATATTTTCATTATCAGAAAATAATACCTAAAATTTCCAGAAAATCCATCCTTTTAAAGTACTTTAAATTCAATTCCTCAGAATAGAAGTATATAAGATTTTGAAACTCTTATCTGGTGCCTAAAGTGCAACCATGGACAAATCTGCATTTGACTAACAACACAAATTTTAATGATTTAATACTAATTTTAATACTAATTTGCCCCAAATTAGTATTTGGATTGAGGAAGTGAGTGCATCAGATTTAAGGCTAAGCAAATAAGTAATAAAGAGAAAGCACGAAATATTAAAGCACAGCCTGTCACTACTGTAACATTTTATTTCCAGATTATTTTCTGCTGCTGGGTACTGGTGGTACTTCAAGAAAATGTAAATTGTTTACATGAACCATTTTTTCAAACACTGTCACAGAAATATGTCTCAGAAATACCATATCTTTATGTGCATGTGTGAATATTATACACATATACTGAATCACTATCAAATAATGAGTCTAAGCCTTAACACTATAGAAGCATCAAAACAAATGTATTACTCAGTAGATTTTTTTTTTCCGTACTGAGAAACATAAATTCATTTGAAAAATTCTCTTTAATTTTGTAAGTTAGCAAATGCATCTTTCTGATGATTACTGCATCCAACTATTTCAGGTCAATTTTCACAGGCATGCACATCACTTACACTATCGGTTACAGCCTCCCAGAAGTTTACTTGTCCTATGGTGTGTCAGTCTCCAGTTCATGCCATATAAATATTTGAAAAGCTGAGGCTGTGTTTTTACGAGAAAGTTACTAACAAATTGGCTTTGTTTAAGAACATTTACCTATTTACGCAACTTCTTCAAGTATTAGTTACATGACAAAATGAGAGATGATTTCCAAACAGTGCTCAGCACATAAACTTTTCTTCTCACAGAAGTACATGATAAAACCACATTCTATAAGCCAAGATAAAAATACCGTAGGCTTCAGCAAAAGCCAGAAGGGCTACAAGAAACTACAGAGCACACAGAAGCAGAATTGAATTTGCCATATCTTTCAGACTAACCAACAACAAACCAACAGCAAATTCAACCACAAAATGGGATGCTTCCTAATAACATTTATTAAAGTAATTGCTCTCATTTGACTCAACTTTTCTGAGTTGAGGAAGTGCAATTGTGACCTTATTGGGAGTCTTGCCATTAATGAAGGCAAAGACAAAATTCTGGGGTTACCATTCACAAAACAATGCAGGCATTGTTTTCTTAACGTATTCTCAACACTCATAGGTCACCGTGTGAAAGTTCTGGAAACATAACTTGTTTTCATTGATTTTGCAGGCTACTCAAGCCACATATTTCCATCAAAGTGGTTATTCCAGTATACAGGCAAAATAAGAATATTCCTAATTTTATCAGTTTCCACAGGCTATAAAAATTATGCTTGTTCGTGTTTCCTACCAGTCCAACATGAGCAAAACTGATTGCATAGAATCCACTCACATCAAGTATTTTTATCAAGAAGTTGTTTTAGCTATCTTAGTATAGCTTGTTTTAAGCAACCTACCTACTACTCTTTGCCAGTGGATCCCACAATTACTCCTTTCAAACAAAGTACTGGACCTTCAGAGCATCCCAGATGCTGTTGGAATGTGCAGGCACAAACATGCTTGCCACGCCAAATCAAAAACTATTTGTTTCAGCATGGAAGCTTAAGGCATATGTCTGAATTCTGACTGAACTCTTAAAAGCTCAAAATCTCGTAGCTGAGATTAGTAAACCACATTCAAGAGTTCTCAGAGGTTTTAATTAGAGAGGCAAAAAACCTGCACTAATTGTTATTTTGGTAACCCTGTAGTTAGAGAAAAGCATGCATAATCTTACCAAGCTGCCACCAGCCAGCCTGGACAAATAACTTCTTTTAGCCAGATCTTACCTGAAGACAAAAGCTTATGAGTCCGTAGGAAACTGATTGCCAGGCGCATTATGGATGCCTTGTCCAGGTGGGAACTGATGTTGTGGGGCAGGGGCAGCTCATGTGCCAGTTCATAGAAAACCTCGGTCTCTTTGCTTCTTCTGCATCTTGCTGCATCTCTTGATTTCTCCTTCCTCCTTTCGGAACTGCTCCTGTTAGGTAAAGAAGAGAAAGGAAAAAGCATTTCTTGAAATGCAATTCACAACTTCTGAGGCATTTAAAAGAACGTATCTTTTCAGCAATGAATCCATTCTATCAAGTGTTTGAAGTCATTTGGCCAGGCTTTAATACCTATTTGTGCCCTTTGAATGGGAATTAGAAGAGAACTGCCACAGCTGGAAAGAGCTGTGACTGTGCATGAGTCAGCCTTTGAACGCCCTGAATCCCCACGCAGTACAACAGGATTGAGATCTGCCTTAGGCAAGAGATTCAAAATGAAACAGCAAACTCTTACTTCTGGGATTCAGGATACTTCTGGGATTCAGGAAACATTAAAAATAACTTTTTCGTTTGTTCAATCTAAATTTACTTAGATTGGGACAGGGTGGCACAGGGCTGTGACATAGATACAACAATGTTGTGGAGTTTCAATGGCTGCACTCCACATTGAAATAAAAGTATTAGTAGAGTATCAAATTGTGTTGGTCTATAGAACTGTCTCAGCTCTTAATCCAAAACTTGTCCAGAAAGCCATCTTTCTTTGACCATGAAGGGCACAAAATGGAAAATACTGTTGCTTGCAAGATAGCCCTTCTTTGGAGAAGCTGTTCTAATTAAATCACCATCTCTCCATTGTCTATGAAAATAGATTCCTTCTGGAGTAAAATAACATAAACCAACAGAGCCAACCTTCTTCAAACTCCATGGAACAGAAGTGCAGGAAATAACAAAGGGGAAGACATTTTATAAAGCATGTATGCAAATTTAAGCCGCCAAGGGACATAAAGCTAAATTTAACATGTGAGAAGCACAAGGAATACATTTATAATGGTTCTGGGATAGGGCATTTTAAGAGTGAACTCTACTAAGGTTCTTTAATGAAGTACAGTTCTTATTTCAGAACATGAAGCATCTGAATCCATTTAAAACCATGAGCCATTTCAACCTCACATAGCTCTGCTGATGCTACAATTTCCTACACTTGCACAAGTTGAGGTTTTGCAGCTGAGGATCGCAGTCACACCAACACAAAACACATTTCTTTTCAGGCTGACACTTGCAACAGTCCACCAGTGCCACCTGACTGAGCACAGAACAGGGTGCAAAGTTGAGGAGTTCCACTGTTTTTGCTTCTTTGGCTGCACATTCTTTTCTAGAATCACCAGCAGCACCTGTCTCTACTTGCAAGGCTCCCAAAAATGAAGCAGCTTATAACTTCTTTTTTCCAACATCAATATAAAATAATGAGCCTGTAAACTAAAAATGGACCAACCAAAAAACCCCACCCTTTCAAAACAAGGTGTTTCAATAAATACATTCTGCTGCATGAAGATTATGAGGAAAACAAGTATTAATTGCATTTCTTAATTCTAGAAACTGTTTCAATCATGACTGGTCTCATGCAAAACTGCCTAAAGTAAAAAAAAAGTATTATTCCATAGCAGAGTATTCTAAAGAAGATTACTGTTTCTTGAAGTCCTAGACAGTCTGCAAAAGCTTCTAGCACTGAAACCACAGGAGGCTTCATAAATTAGCACAAAGGAGAACCAGCCAGGATGTGCTTTAAATGTCAAGAGTGAAGTCACAAGAAGGTGTTTGCTGGGGCTCAACAAGGCTGGACACTCAACATCATCATCATTCAAAGCAGGAGGGAGCTCACAACACATCAGCAGAGCCTTTGTGCCTTGTGAAACACAAGATGCTGGATACATATGTGGGATCAGACAGGTGCTCACTAATGGGTGTGCTGATAGGGCAAGGGGGCTCAAATTCTTACAGAATCTCCTCAAGATCTGTGATCAGCCCTCAGCGAAGCTCTTTTTTACAATTATTTTACCCAAGGTGAATGTTTTATAACATGGTCTCATGTTACAGGAGGCGTGTGCTGGAGGAGACCTACACACATTTCAGTGCATAATGGCAGGATCCAACTTCAATAATGACTTCAGGGGTATTGCTGAAGCTAACAGCAGCCCACCTAAGTCTGAATCTAAAGGAAACTCACAAGGTGACACTAACTCATTACTTTTCTCCTTGCCAAGTAAGAGTCATACTAAATTCATGTGAAAAAAAGTCTCTTCTTACAACTATCTGAGAAGATACAACAAAAAGTTCCCCATGTTCTCCTGGGGCAGGTGCTGGCTATAGGAGAGTCATGTATAATACTTATACAGAAACGTCTTGCTCTCTGAAGAAAAATGTGCCTACCCTGTGCCTATACAGATGCTAGACTGGGAACAAATCTCAGTTTCTAATTATTACCAAGCAAAACAAAACCAAACAGAAAAAAAACTATGTAGCAGTATTTGTGAGCATTTCCAAGTATCGCTTGAAAAATGTAACTTCAACCATAAATGAATGAGCTCTGTTCTAAATCTAGAGGCCACAATTTTTCACATTAGAATCAACTTTGACAAAACAAGATCCAATCCCTCTTCATTTAAATATGAAACTTTGGGAACCAAGGCCAAAGCCAGGTCACAATTTATACACTAAAAACAGGTGGTATAAGACAGAGTCTCTCATGACACCACTGTACCCGCAAGGAAAAATATTTAGTTTTCTAACCTCTGTAAATATAATTTTGAAGTGTGGCTAACGGTTCAAGCTGGTTTCAATAACCATGGGTTGCTCAAGGTTTCTAATAATTAACACTGTGAGCAGAGAAAGATTTTTTTTCTCTCTCTGTTACAGATGCTTTCCCTCAACACTGCTTCTGACTCTCTGCTAAGGTCCTCTGCAGAGAGACATCTCCGTTCATTATGCACCACACAAGAGCTTTCTCACATCAGAAAACAAGGGGAGGAATCAGCCTGCCTGGTTGCTTTCATAATACTTTTTTGCTCATCCATTGTCACTTTAAATAAACAAACAACTTGCCCACTAAGCATTTCCCCCTTGTGGCTTCCTGCACCTCAGTTTTCCTCCCCATCTCCCCTCACATGGCACACCCTTGAGTCATGTTGCTATTGTAGCTAGGGCAGTGTAAGCCCACCAAGACCCAAAATGCCCCCATGCTACTTCCCCACTCAAGACCTCCATCTACACTTGCTTGGCTGTGCCTCCCAGGGATGTCCATGTCAAAGATGGTCACTCAGCACTTACTTGTCCTGGTTGCAAAAGACTCCCAAAATTACAGTTGAGTGACATAATTCTGCAAAAAACAGTATTCTCATGATTTTTGTTTGCAGACTGTGGGCCATTAATAATTCTCTCTGCAGTTACCCCCACGTGATCAGCGTTTCATCGTGGGTGAGGCTGGACCACCCATAGCTGGAGAGTGGTGAAGTGACTGCTTGGCAACCTGCACAACTGAGAGCCAGGAGGAAAGAAAGGCTGACACTGAATCCTCTTCACACATCGCCCGGGCAATGGAGAAAAGGCTCTAGCTAATTTATGAATTGTTCCCTCCTTGCACATAAACCACACTCTTGTGTGGCAAAAAAAGACCACAGGCGTGTGTCACTGCTTGGAGAAAGCAACGCAAGCAGAAACCTTGCTCACTGACAGATTTCTAAAAGTGCAGAGGGAAGAGCAGAGAAAGCCACCACAAATCAAGCCACCTGTAACGCTGGTCCAAAGCCCCAGGGTATTCCAAGGTAAGCCTCTGGGAAGCTCCTGGACACCTGCTCCTTCTTCAGGAGTCCCAGGATCCGGCAGGATAAGACTCCACTGAGCTGCACATGCACCCTCACACTGCAATCACAGCATAAATGGTCCCAATGAACCAAGAAAGGAATGGAGGAGCTCAAATTTCTTTTGGAAATGGGGAAGCCAAGCTGAGGAATAGGTCTGGTGACTCCATTCAGGACTTGGCTACATAAAACGTTGTCAGGAGACTTGAGAAGGAACAGGGAGGTGCCGCTTCCCAGCAAGGACTGTTCCTGGGCTGCTGGATGATGTGCCGGTGCTGCACTGCTTACGGGCGTGCGAACCATTGGGAATGGAAGAGTTCCGGAGGCACAGGCAGTTCTGTGACACAGAACACAAGTACTGCACTGTACCCTCAGGACAGCTGTTTACATGATTTCCCACTCCCTCCTGGTGGGTTTAGTTTGCACTCTGAAAATAGAATTTATGGGCCAATGCACATGAGAAAAATGACAAACAACTGGCAATTATTTGCACTCCCAGGTGAAGCATCCAGATTTTCATAAGCAATTCTCCATGCTTCTCCCTAGAATCCAAACAGCAAACTAGTCCCAAGGGTACACCCATGTCCTGGAACAGAGCTCTTGGTGTCCCACTGGGTGAAAACACCCCAGGTGATGTAGGAATGCCTTGCATGGATCCCGGGAGCCAGATTCCTATCTCTGCTCATGGCCGGCAGGCCTTTGCAACACAGCTTCACCGAAATCAGCAGGAATGACTGCAGACAAAGGTCTTGCACAACCCGGGTGAAGATCATAATCTGACTTTCTAAAGCCTCTCTTACTGCAGGACTGGAAACTTCAGAGACAGCAACTTATTGGCAAAACCTGAAGCCCCACATAACCCACCTGGTTTAAACAATCTTGCAAAACTCCCATGTCAGCTTAAGAAGTGGGCCTTCCCAGTGCCCACTGCTGTGACAGGTCCAGGTTCCAGCAGCCAGGAAAACAGTTGAGGCAGCCAGCCTCAGCCATGGGCTACACTGCTGCCACTGTCCTGCTGCAGCATCCCCAGAAGGTACCTGTGACCCAGAGGCAGGAAGGATCAACCCCACAAACAACGGGGCACACAGATCACCCCCTGCCTGGGAGCTCCGGCACACGGCGTCACTCACTGATCCTAAGTTTGGTTAGGCACCTACACAATCCTCCTCAGCTAGGGACTGAACTGAGGTTTTAGTCCTCAGCAGTTTCCAGTGACTGTGACTGTATTCACTCTCTGCAGTTTCAATCCCACCAGTACCTCCTCTCCACCAGTAACCCCTGCCCACCACCTCCACCCATACATCTGCCTGGTCCTTCCCGCAGGCTGTTCCAACCCCCTCAAAGCTCTCGTTACCCACTCAGCTGATGAGGATGCAAGGCAGTCAGTGTCAGAGGTCCTCCCTTCTGCCAAGGACATTGGTGGCCTCATCTAAGCTGTTGGAAGGGACTTGCCAGGACAGCAATCTTCTGCTCGCGGTTTTGCTGCTCTTCACGATTCCATGTGGGTCGATACTCGGCTTGTATACACACACACACACACACACACACACGCGCTTGTTTAAGACTCAGCAGTGCAGCAACTGCACTGAATTACACTCCCACTGTGCAGGCTCCAGCTCACAGAAGCTTTCAGAGAAACTGAAATGCACACCTTGCAGAAAAATATCTTGTAAGTAACTCGGTAGCCTTCGCTCGTACCTACACTCCGTGTGACACATGCAGACAGCACTTTGAATTATGCAGTTCAGACAGACCCGCTTGAGTTTACTCCGTGATTTTGGTGACCCTTGGACTTTGCTTCAAACTGCCATGTATGCAAGCTAGTAAAACAACAAGCATATTACTTTATATCCAATGGCTGGTTATTAAATGTTTCTAGCTTCAGCACTTTAAAGGTCAAGAATCCACAGTTAATTGTCATATGAAATTTCTCTAGCAAATGCTCATTTGGAATGGTTTAGAGTTGAAGCATCAAATGCTAACTTGCAGAACAAGAAAAATACATCCTGTGGATGCAAAGATAAGAAAATACTTTACAGAACAGACAAATGAATAATCAGATGCTTAGCATAAAAAAATTCAAACTAAAACCTGTAAAAAGTCAATAAAAGTATCTTAACAGGCAGTACTACCTTAGATAACAAAAAAAAAAAATTCAAACTAGCAATTCCATTTTTTGCTGAGTTTATATTTTGCATTACTTTCTGCTTGGCAAATCCCTAGTTGATTTGAACCAGAATAATAAAAATGCAGTTTTGCTGACTGTGAGGCACTCCACAGTTATCTCAGAACTACACAACTTGACTGCCCCCAGAGATGTGCTTGCAGACACCAAGCAGCCAGCAGTCATGCTTACTTAGCCTTAAAATTCCTTTAAAAAGTATTTGTAACCATTCTACCTGACAAGCAGTTTATTCTGGATGGCATGCTGTGCTTTTGAAAGCTCCCTCCGTTAAAGCAATAAAAGTGACCATTGGTAAATAAAAGGTGCTAGAAGCAGCAATTTACTCACTCCCCATGAACTCAGGCCGAACTATGAAAGCTGGGAAGGAAACCCATATACAGATCCCTCCTTATACCTCTTTCCAGTGAAAATAGCTATTTCTAAAGCCTGAGAAGACACCAGATGCCCAGGTTCAGCACACCAGCAAGAGCAAAAGGAGGGGAAAGGACACAGTTATTTTCAGATGGGTGAAAAAAACCCCAAACCAGTTTGAAATAAGTGGAATGCAAGGGCAAGTGCTAAAGCAGGGTTGCTGCCCACTGGGATAGAGTACTCAGTACACAGACAAAATAAAGTCAAAGTACACCAAAATGGGGAATTTGTTAATAAAGGAAATGAAAGTTCGAAGGTAACAAGAAAGGCTACTAACAGAAAGGGCTATTACAAAAAAAAGGAAATGAAGTATCTTCCACCCTTCCTTTAAAGCTGCCTAACTTACAGTAACTCACCACAGGCTCCTTGGCCTGTTTGAGGAATTTCTTGTGTTTCTGTACAAACTCATTAAATAACAAATCCCTGCTAGTTCAGCAAAGCTTGGCACCTACTGCCACAGCAATATCGATGCAATTCCTTCACCAAAGTTTAAAACCAAAGGTGACATGATAGGAAAATGAGAAATCTGAATGTCTCAGGGACAGAGGAGGGAAGGGTCTGCATTAAGAGTGAGGAACTCATTTCCATTCTCATTAGGATGCTTGGCACAATAATACAGGATTGATTTGGCTACTACAAATTCGGTATCAAGAGATGAGGCCGAAACAAATACCAAAGTTTTGGTGCCTTTGAACATATTTATGATTCACTAAGTCCATATCACTCCAAGACCCTCACAGCTGACAGTAACACAGCCAGGAATAGGTTTTCTTCACAGGGGATAAATTTATATGTCCTTAAAAGCACACATAAGACTGTAACTTCTCCAGTGCCTGAAGCTCTGATTGTACCTTTAGTCATAATAATTAAAATGTATTGGGTTTGTATTTTATTTATTTTCATGAACAGTCTTGGCACTGATTTCTGGGGAAAAAAAAATAAGAAGGGAAAAAAGGTGCTACTAAGACAAAAAGCATTATACCTATACAGTTTTAAAATGTTTATAGCACTGGCATCTTTTTTATACAATTAACTGTATTTAATCTAGGTACTAAAAGAAAAACACATTGCAAGTACAATTTAAGGTATCACTGTAAATACTGAAGTTATCACAGCAACTGTGCAGCACTTTGGAAGTTCAATGTTGCAAACCTCACTGAGGCTGCAGGAGCACTGACATTTTCTAAAGCATTTAGGTTCACAATATGTCAACAGAATCTGATAAATTTAATCACAGTAAGCAAAACAATGTCTAAGGATTTATGTTCTTCCTTTTTTCCTCTGGTTTTATGAGTACCTTGAACAGAAAGATAAGTACTAGGATTTCGGCAGTCATTAATCTCGCTCTGGATTATTTTACAATGCTGAGAGTGCCAGCCTGTCCCTCAGCTGCCACGCCAGCACCAGCCTGCTACCTCAGGCCGTGTGCCAAACACTTGGTGTCCAGGGCAAGGCTCAGTCCCATGGAACCACCTGAGGCCCACAGTGTGCAGAGAAGCTGCCAGGCTGCTGATCAGCTGTTAGAGCAGATAGCAGCACTGTCTTTTTGCCTGTCTTAGGGCTAGGTGACTTCACTCTGGCTTCGTTTCCAGGAAATGCAGTATCCTGCTCCAAGTCACTGCAAGCTCAGAAAGCACCAGTGCTGCTCACAGAGGGTCACCTTTGTAAAGCTGCTGCAACACACATTTAAAACAGATCACTGAAACACACTCTCCATCTTCTCAAATATTAGAGACATTTGGAGAGAAACAAGGAGGACAGCATATGGTCAAATCTCAGTGGACTGGCCAATCATCTCAGCTCAGGTCTTCCCTCCCCAGAATGGTTTTGCACTGCTCTGCTCCATCAAGATCACGGATTCCTTCCCTGTGGCAATCAACTCGACACCAGCCAAAGCAAGGCAAGCTTCAGAGAGAATCTGCACACTAAAGAAAGCCCAGCACCAAACACCCTAAACAACACAACAGAAACGACTGCTTCAACATTGGCCAAAACTGAACTTGCTCTTAAATCAGCCTTTTTTTTTTTTTTTTTGTTGGTGATAAATGTATCACTCTGCTTTTCTATCTTGGAATCACACTACAGTGGTGGGGATAAGGTTGGTTATGACAATGCTCAACCCCAGATGTCTATCAATGATTTGTGTTGGAGAGATTACAGATCCTTATCTTGGGGCATTGACTTGTAGTCAATTTTGACAGCTAATCTAGAGGTCCATACACATTGTTGCTCAAAGGCTCAGCAGGTATTGCTAAGATCTGTTTTCAGATAACCCAACTATTTACCTACTCTAAAAAACACATATGAAAGGATGTGCTTTATCTCTTCACCAGTGGGTTAAAACTAAAGGTGAATGAAGTGCAATTTGCAGGCTGGGACACGGTGGGGTCCATAGTTAAATTCAAAACCAGCCTCATTTTTCCATGGGACACTGACCACATCCCCAGCCCAGACCAAACCACAACCGGCATTATTTCACAAGATGGCACAGATGCAGGCGAACAGGGACAGTTTTTCAATTAATCTTTACTTCAAGCCTAAGGGACAAACATTATCTTAGCATGACTTTGCTATCAGCGGTATGAGTACCTACACCTCAGCCCCAAACCTTACGGCTGTAAGCACTTCAGAGAGTCACTCAGAGCATTGTTGACAAATCCCAAGTTTTACGATCTAACCCTGTGTTGTGCCTTGGGCAATACCCACCAACACTGGTGGGGGCAAACCCTGGGGCTGCAGGCTTGGACCAGTATGACATTTTAGCTCATTGTGCTGGCACATTTGTGGACAGGTTCACACAAGGGGCCTTTGTGGGTAGGAACAATGAGAGAGGCGTGCACAGCACAGGAAAATGGGTGGTGACCACCAAGGGCTGGAAAAAAAGCCTCTTTCAAAGGAAGGTCTTTGAAAACATTCGTTACACCCCACCCAGCTATTCTCACTACAATATTTCAGTACATAAAAACAACACAAGGAAAATAAACAGCCCACCCTTCAATATGTTGTAGGTTCTCTCTGAGAAGAAATCAGCAAGCCATAAAGACGTAGAAATCTTTACCAAGAGAGCCATATGGCCATCCACTAAAACCTTTCCACACCACCTTTCTTCTCTCATGTATCTCCAGGCTCTCTATGTAAGCTAACTCAAACAGACATCCTAATTTTCAGAGTAAAATTGAAATTTAAAAGTGCATTGAGTAATAAATACATGATAGCAAGCATTTATAGGGATTGAAAAGTAACAACTGAAAAAATCGCTATACAGTCTACTACAATGCATTGCAGCTGTGATTTTGTTTCCCTACCAATTTCCACTAGAACTAATAAAATATTTCAGGTAAAACAGCAGCCAGAGAGAAAAAAACCCAATAAATAAACCATAATTAATTGGGTCTTTGAAACCAGCAGACAGTTGTAAACTGGAAGCCATAGAGACCACACTCTCACAGGGGCTTGTCTCCATCACCGTCAGCGAGGTTTCCAACAGCACAAAGATTGAGCAGGTAAAGCCCCCAGCCTTGGGAACACAGAAATAGCTCCTTCTCCTAAGGCTTTGAGCTGCTCTCTGATGATGCTCACTACAGCACCCTTACTCATAATGTGTATTTCCTGTATAGAAAGGCAGCAGAGCACCTACAACAGAAATTCAGCCACTTTGTGTGTCACCTTGTTTCAAGCATGATGTCTCTGTGCTGGATGCTCTAAAGACTGCAGTGGGGGCACACTCCAACTCTAAATGAACATGTTTTGTCTCCTTTAGAGAACACTCAAAACACTTAAATTATTTTGCAGCATTGTCTGTTAATAAGTCACGCTTTGTCCTCCCAAAGTGTCAAATCTTCTAATACTGAAGTTAAGGAAACAGATCTTGCACTAAAATCTGTATTAAATAATGCCAACCCTTCTTTACTTTTTGGATCTTAACCATTTTAATGTGCACTTGGTAATGATGGAAGTTAATGATTTCTCCTTCTCTATCTCTTGGTGATTTATAGCCATCCGTGGTAAGATGATGGATGTCCAGAAAGACAGATTAAACAGCCATTTCTTTGGCAAGCAGAGAATAATAATTCCTGAAAATAACAATACAGATGCTCTAAATTTTGATCATTCCTTGTAACACAGCTTCCTCCACTTCCTGCAACAATGATCAAGCACAGATTCTGAGGGCCAGGCGACGTTTTTTGCCCTCTGGGGTGTGGGTTTTGTCTGTACAAACATCCCGGGACACAGCCAGCTCATTCTCAGCCCCTGCTTTCCCTTCAGAGGGCTGTTATTTTATACAGTAGCTCTTTAATTGTCTCTCTCCTCCTAACTAAGTCATCAGGTAAACTGGAGCAGCGATAACTTTGCATGCTGTGATTTTGAATTCTCATTAGTATTCAAAAGTCTGTTACTAGTTCAAATCAATTAAAATCGAAATTTAGTAGCTTCAGCTGGGGTAAATTTTGTTCTTTGCTTACTACAAGGTAAGAGGATTGATACCAAAGGGTCAGACTTCAGCTACCTGGCCAGAAAAGCAGCAGTCACTTCAGCCAAGTTAGGCATTTCCTCTAAATTTACAGCTAAAATCAGAGCCTGGTGTGATGTAATCTGGGGGCAATCAATAACCCCAAAAAACACACCTTCACAGCTCCTGGCAAAGGCCTGAGAGTCTTCTCATTGCTGACCTGCCCCTCTGCACCCACGGCTGTGGCAGAAGCTGGAGGGACATCGAAACTCCAGTGCTTGAGGAGGAAACAGTTGTGGCCCCTCAACACTCCACTGCAGTATTTAAAATATTTTAAAAATTAAGGCTTGGTTCTGTCGGGAATCAGCCGCTGGCTCCTCTGACACATCACCCTGAATAATTACTCGCTAAACACTAACTTTCAAAGGGCACTGATAGAAAGGCAGTCTGTGTTGTAACACAGAGTAAATAACTGGATGCAGTCTTTCTCTTTTGGTGTTTCATGCTTTATTGCTTCCCTGCTCCTACTGTCTACTAACTCCTAAACCGCTATGTAGCTACAATAAAAAAATGGTTATTCTCAGAAAAGGAAAAAAAAATATTATCAACATGAGAAGCAGCAAAGCTAGGAAGAAATTCTGTACATATACAAAGGTAAATTCACATGACCATGTTTCTTTATATTTTCTGGGTTTTACTTCAGAACTATGAATTAATGTATCAGTATTTTGGCGGTGTTCCTGTTGGAGCTTTTGTTCTCCTTAAGTTTAAGCAAACAAGGCACAGATGCATATACTGGGCCTGATTCTCATCTCCACCATGGTCCCATCACACCCCAAGAGGGCAGGATGCAGGAGTCAGCTGTAATAAATTCTGCTTATGAAAAACATAGGTAGGAAGATCTCAATTCTTCCAGAAAAGAAACAAGACTTTTTTGTTTCACGTGATACCACCCACAACTGTCAGCTTACTTAACAACACATTACAACTAGGCAGGTCCTGGAGATCTGTCGGGTGTGGTACCTCAATATTCACTGTTTTGATTGTAACTATACAGCAACCAAATTTCTGATGAGAATGTCCAAGATGCACGTGCTGAAATGCACGCAACTGGATCAGTATGCACAGAAGTGGCTACAGGAGTTACACAAAACAGATGGCATCTCCCAAGTCAGGAGTGAGGGTGTTCTCATCCCAGTAACTACCAACACTGCTTTGTAAACATTGTGCCTCCTTACAGTGGTTCTTCGAAAATAAAATTTTTATTCTTCTCAGCCTTTCCCTAAATTATGTAACTTAATCAACTGCACTGCATAATTTCCCAAAACCTAACTGCTTCTCAGAAAAAGAAAAAAAAATGAAGGAAAAAAAGAAAAGCTGCACTCACTGCCAAAAGTCATGGTTTTGTTATTAGAAGACACAACTGGGATGGTACAGAGGCCAAAGCTGAGGTAGGCAGAGAAACAATTGTAGCACCACCAGCAAAAGTGCAGGGGAGGCTGAGGCAGATGCAGAGAGAGAGCACCACGTCCGCATGTTGATACAAGCTGAACCCAAAAGGGAACATCGCTTCTTGTGCTGATGTATTCTTCTGAACTGTGTGTGACTGCCAGTGCAGTTAGCTACATTGGTACAGAACATGCTGCTGTGGCCAAGGGTGGGTATAAAAATATATTTACCCCTTCATAGACAGGGTTGAGGGGGGGAAAAAGTCCTTTAATACAGAATACAGAACATGAATAAACATTTAAGTCTTTTACTGGAACAGCTTTATGCTACTGTGAAATACATTTAAGACTAAGGCATACAGAAAACAAGAGTCATAATTAAAGAGCAAGGCATACATCAAATGGAGACAATCTAAGTTGTACAAATATGACTTAATTTCACATAGTTTTTAGTCAACGGTACATTTATAAATTAACAAGTCTTGAAGAAATACACTTCCTGTACATACTTCTGATTTTATTACACATTTTTTTAAAAAGTCATTTTAAAGCCATTTTTCATGACTGTATATAAAAATTACCTATATAAACTTTTCTCCCTTGTTCTTATTATCATTTCCTCATGCAGATAACAGACTTCTCCCAGTTTCTGTTGATTTTGAAGAAAACTTGAAAACACTTGGAAACATCTTCAAGAACCGTAAGACAACAGCCATTACCAGAACAAACCCATGTGGATGAATATTTTAACCACAGTTTCTCCACTTAAGAGAAAACCAATCTCTCAGATCAGTAAGAATCAAACAGGAGATTTTCATAACTGATACTAAATAAAGTTTCGTTACCTACCAATAAATGTTCACCACAGCTGAGAACAGGTTGTTTAGCTTTAACCAACAAAAGCCTGGCAAAACCTTTCTAAAAACACAGTGAACAAAAGCAATCCACCATGTAAGAAGAAAGAGGCTCTTCCCTATTTGCTCTATTTTCAACTGAGCTCCAACTCATAGCGAGGTAGGGCATAGGTCTGTGCCTCTGCAGGCACAGGGATTTTGTTCATTGTGATTACATCATATTTTCTTAAAAACCTGAATGAAGATTTGTTTTCCTGAAGCTCTAGCTTGCTAACAGCTCCGGGAGAAGGATGAATGACAGCATCAAACCTCATCAGCCCAGAAATGAAGAATGCCAACAACTTGTCTAACCTGTAGATCAGAGGTTGCAGGATTCACTTGAATTAATACATTTTGAACCTGAGCATTTCTTTAAAACAACAGCCTGACCAACTTAAGCAATTTTCAAGGATGGAGAACCAAAGCCAACCCACAGCAACATTTAGAAACTCGCTCTACTGGTCAGTCACCTTCACTGTCAAAATATTTGTATAGATTTTCTTTTTCCTCCATTATAATTTATTTCTTACTGCCTATTTTTAAAGGCCTGGAGTTATTTTGGGCACATAGGTGTACCAACCCAATACCACTTCACTTTCAGTCTCTGTTTCATACCGTGAAAAACTTCCTAACCAACAGGTATTGCATCACTGCTGTGTTCTGTGCAGAAACTAGGTGCAAATTCAAACCCAGCATTTAACATGAGAAAACATCAGGCCAAGCAGGAAAGAGCAAAGAATTACAAAGTCGAGTTTGGCCAGAGGGGAGAGACAGAGAAACAAGCAAGATAAGCTGTGGGGTTTCAGGAGAAAAAAAACCACACACACACATACACACACACACACACACACACACACGAACACTCCTCACCCCAGTTCCCAGAAAATCCAGTGTTTGCTTCTGGTGAATGCTGCTTCCCCTTCTGCTTTTCAGAGGTAGCAGCCACAGCAGTCACTCCTCAGGTGCTCCCAGAGTCACTGTGCTCACTGGTACTCACCGGCACGCACTGTCAGCACTCGCTGTGCCGTGCTGGGCACAAACATTGCTACAGAAGGATTGTTCTGGACAGTAAAAACCAAAGAGTGGCTACAGGCAGCAGCTGCAAAGCCTGTTTCTGTGACCTCTCCCTCCCCAGTGTTTACATGGGAAGGATGGAATGCCACAGAGCATACCCTCTGAGGTACAGTTGACTAAAACAGCTTTGCAAAGCCAGTCTCAAAACATGTCTTTCCCACGTTTTTGGGAGCTGCAGCTATTTAAATTATCATCTTGAAATGTTAAACTCTCCACTTCCTCGTTTTAGCATTAAAAACAAAACAGCAAGAGAACAACTGGGAAAAACATACTTGACATGACATGTCCCATGTCTGACCCATCTGACCCCTGCTCAGAGCAGGGATCCAATACTGACACTCATCCCCAGGCACGAACAGGGGACCCAAGGAAAGGAGGGACAGCAAAAAAACATCTGAAACTCCATCCAAATAATGACAATTGTGGTACAAAGGAAGAGGACACAGGGGACACGACAGAGTTCAGGATGATGGACTAGCTTGTGATTCTACAAAGGCAAGGTTTCCCCTCCCAAGTGTCTCTCTGAGGAATCACATCACACCTGTCCTGGGATCAATTCTTACCTCATCACACTAACTTTAATGGAGTTATCCTGACCTGCACCAATGGCAGATTGGAACACGACTCTTCAAAGTAAGTTTTATGTTTTCTTGTGTTGTTTTAATGCCAATAAACAGGAAATACTTTGCTCTCAGACTCTCCTGGGATGTGTCACACTCCTTATACCAGATCAGCTATTAAGAAGCAGTGACTGTTCAGCATGGGAAGGAACATCTAGATATCCACCCACATCAGCTCTGTTACTTGGCTACCAAGAAAGAAGGAGAAAGATTTAAAAGAAAAACTAGGTAGAAACAACAGCTTTGGGAAAAGTTTGAATAAAACAAGGGCTCTGCAAGGAAAAAAAGTAACTCTTTCTTTAAGTCTATTCCAGAAAACAGTGGGAGTTTCACATAATTCCAGAGGCTACAAGAGAATGAATCTGTAACCAGTCTGTGATACAGAATTTCCAATGCCTCAATACAAATCTATTTCAGTAAAGAAAAAGAAATAAAATATTGAGGAACATTTGAAATGAGTACCATATAAAAAAGCAAGAAAGACCACAAACACAAGTTCATTAAATGATGATTCATTAAAAGAATATTAAATTATGTTCTCTCCCACATAGAAGTCTGAAACATGGAGAGAACTGGAAACCAGATTTTTATCAAACCATCTCTGGAGGAAGCAGATAACACAATTCAGAAAATGGGATAAAGATTTGGGAGTGCCATCAGCAGATTTAGGGAGAGGAAAGGGAAAGCACACAACCAAAAAAAAAAAAATCCCTTGAGTGTAGAAAGACTTCAATATGGAAAACATTTCCAAGTGCAGACCTAGAATTAGATAAAGAGAAGAGTCAAGAACTTTTCACCCTAAGTGTCTTGCTTCACAGAGGGGAAAAGGTGCAGGTGTGCCTGAAATACAGGAACATCTGGACTTTGTTAAGTCCTAGTTATGCAATCACGGATCATCTTAATTAACCAGGCTTTGAGAACTGTCAGGAGGACAAAGATTAATTCTGTTTCACTCCATGAATAACACTTTTTAAGAACAAAAGGGCTCAGCCTGCGCAGTAGCTTCATCGAGAAAGATACGCTTATTCCCACAGTGATACAGTAAAGAAGAGGAAAAAATACTGCAAAAACCTTTAAAGGAAAGATAAAAATGCACCTTCTATTAAGCAGCACCTTCTATTAAGCATTACCTTCATATGAATATACATGACTGCAACTGTGAAGGCACAACTCAGCCCTCAAAAAAACACCAAACCAACCCCACAACCCAAAAAACTAAAACTAGAATAAACCTAATGTCAGGATCTATTTTCTGCATGCTCAAGTATTTTTTGCCATGTTTCTGCTCACAAGATTGCTGTATCCTCACCCAAGGCAAGCTCCCCTGGCTATCTGCTCAGTGAGCCCCATGCCATCCCTGGCACATGCAAGGCCAGTGCCAGCCCTCCTCAGAAAGGTAAGTGCTCCCCTAGTGAGAACACCTGTCCTGTGAAGCAGAGTCCATTTCATTTATAGAAAAACCTTTTCCAATTTGGCCTGAATAAACTTCTTTTCATGGCTGTCTGCCCAAATATCTCAGATCTTACATGCTCTATCCCCGGTCCCAACTGCTCACCTAAACTATCTAAATTGGCGCATTTTCTAGTGTGCTTCTGGCACTCACATCACAGGCCAGGAGTTGAGTCCTTGCATCCTCCTCTCTGAAGGTAATTTTGAAGTTCAAACTAGAGCTTAGTCTAAGACTAGCTGTCCTGAGGATTTAATTCTGCATCTCCCTCTGTATTTTACACTGAATTTTCACTGGAGATGTTGTTTTCCAATTTCCTTTCATGCTGCTGTTTCAGTAGTTTTGGGAGCTACCTCTCTATTCCACTCCATCATCAGGGAACTGGGGGCCATTTTCTGCAGTGAAACTGCTTTGTTCAACACCCCTTCATACCTAAAAGATCACAAATTAGTAAGTAAATATAACAAACAGCAGTTTCCCCTGTATCTGCTTGTACATTGTCATCAGACTCCTCAGTTTTGTTACTCCATTTTGTTCCCTCTCAGGTGTGCCAACACATTACACTGCTTTGTTATCCAGCTATGGTAATACAGCTTTGACGTTACTCAAAGTTTAACTTCATTGAAGTTGTGTTTAACACGCCATGAACAGAATCACATCCTTGTGCATCACACCCTGCCTGCCTGTTAGAAGCCAGAGTACACCTGGTACTCTGCACTGCAAACAGACCTCTGCTACCATGCCTTCAGGTTATTGCCCTCAATTTGCATTGATATCAGTCAACTAGAATTTAGGGTTTCTTACAGTATGGCATTGTTATTATTCCATTGTATTGCTGTCTAAATATTATGCCACTAAATTCACCTTTGAAGACAACTTTGACCAGTACTGACAAAGAAGAATTTAGTTACTAGTTCTGCCATAAACACATTTTAATAGCACACTACCCTTCTTTCTAAACACTTTGAAGCTGCAGAGGGAATAAAGCATTATGCACAAAATGGGCATAATGCAGAAGCAATGCTCAAAGTATTTTAACATCATACATTTCTAAAAACAGCGTCAGCCACAATAAATGCTAAGGCACTAGAGTACAATACAGACCCATATCGCTTACAAGATTAACACAAAGGTTATTGTCAGATACAAGTACTTTGGAAAGTTCATACATGTGATATTTTCTCCTACATTACGCCTGAAAATATCAGGACATTATTGCACAATAAAATATTAAAACAATAGTACCTCTGCATATTGTATTAGCCTGGGCCTGTAAGGAATGATCTGGCCACGACCAGCAAGACCATGTGCTCTAGCTAATAATCTGTGCAGCTACACACGTGAAAAGACTTTCTCCAGCTTTTCAGGTGCCATTGTCTTAGTTTTTAGGGTAAGAAGAGGGAGTTCATATACTTCACAGATTGTCTGGACCAACAAGACCTAGCCTTCCCAAGGATTACTGTCCTTGCAGTCACTCAGTTTTGTGACACTCAGAAATTGGCAGCAATAGCTGGAGAAGGAGGAGTTGGAGAAAGGGCAGGTATTTTGAAGGATGGTCAGGAGCAAGTCATTTAGGAATGTGAGAGGGTAGCTGTCCTTGACATTTGCAAACTGGCAAGCACTGTACAGCAGTGTCCAGGCTGCAACTATAAAATCCTTTGAGTACTGCAGCTAGAGTTTAGCAGTGGTTCCCTATTTGGTCACACAGAACTCAATGTCTTCAAATAAATACTTTTATAAATTACATATGTATCAGTGAGCATGTCCAGCTTTTGCAAGACACTAAGCATCCTTCACATACCCTGTGGCTAATGTTCTACCCTGGGCACTGGCCACCCATTGTCAACACAGTAAGAAGTTCAAGCATTTAAAAAATGATGAGAGGTAAGTCTGGTTTACAAGAAAATGGTAATACCTAAATATTTGTAGATCTGTGTGCACATTCATATATGTACACATTAGAATCACCACGCACCCACAAACACATGGGGTTCGGAAGTCTTTGCTCTTCCATTTCTGAACTTTTGTGAGCAACTGGGACACAACTTCAAACGTCTCCCATCTTAAAATATTATATTAAAAAAAAAAAAAGAAAAAATACACAGACATACAGAGAGACAGAAAGGAAAGTATGTGTCTCACACGTAAACATCAAGAATGAAGACCTTCACAGTAATTATTTGTGTAAGTCTTGGTAGGGGCTACCAGTGCTGCAATGACAGAAATAATTTTCTCCGTTTTTGTCATTAGCAGACACATTCCTCAAGGTGGGATGGATAAAATGATACTGATAACCGCACTTCAAACTGTGCACAAACATGGACTTGGCAATACTGTAGTACAGAAAAAGAAGAGGAAAAAGTAGGAGTTATCTCGCAGAATCTAACCACTGCCAGGATTTAGTATACCCGTATCTGAGGCCTGAAGCCTCTACTGAAAAGGCCCTTCCTCGCTCGGGAAGGGGGAGAAGACAATAAAAACCAGAGGACAGAAGTAGGTTAGAAGTAAACATTATCCATTTAAACTGCTAATGGCAAGCTCTGTTGTTATATTTTTATCAATGCTTTTCTGCAAATTACTTTTATCAGTGATGATTTAGCTTTTATTTCATTATCTGGCAGAGCAGACAAAAGGAAAACAGATTTGTTTTACAACAGCTCCAGCACTTGCTCTGTCCATTAACATTGACAGACGAAGGTAAATTAAAGCTCTTAGACCACATTTTCAGCATATGTGGCACTGAGGTCTCTGTTTCTAAACAATATGTGTTTCTAAAGAAGAACAGATTTCATGCTAATGCTTTTATTCTCTCCACACAGTTAATGCAAGTTTCTGTATTTTTTCATATTTTGTATTTTTTCTCCATTCAGTTCTATGGGCTTCCAAACACATCTCAGGACAATTAGGGAGAATCAATATTCTAAACAAGAAAAATACTACATTTCAGTCAACTGAAGAGTGAAATAGCACTTTCCCTCCTTCCAGTTTTCTTAGTATCATAGAACCACAGAAAAGTTGTGTTTGATTAAAATAATAAATAAGCATGAAGAACCCTTGGAGGACTTTATTTTGTTCCAATGCTCCTCTTCATCCTTTTTTTAGCAATGTTTTCAGCTATTCTACTAACTTCAGTAGAGGTAAACAGATTGCTTTGTAACTTTCATCTAAAATAATAAATTTATTTATAGAAGCTAATGTAGCAAGCCAGCTGTTCTGAGCAAACAGTGGGTTCTTCATTTCAAGGATAGTTTAATGGCTTTGATTACAAACAATTTTGCAAGAAAAACAACAAAATATTATTGACTGCTCTAAAAGTGCAAGTAATTATTCAATACTAATAACCATTCTAACTAAATAATACAGGCACTTCTGTTCTTTTATGAAATAGCCTTTCACTTGGACTTAACACAAAAGCCATATTAGAAAACCAGAATTTCAACGTCTGAACTGACAGCCAGATATTCTGGCTTGCTCTGAAGACTACTTGTGCTACCATTAAAAATATATATATTCTTTTTAGATATTTGGGATAGTTCTAATTTGTGATATACAACCCACATAAAAGGGCTCTTTCTCAGAGGCAATAAATAATGTCATTGCCATTTGTTCAGTCTGAAATTGCTGCCATAACCCAAGCATAAACATTTATTAACATATAATGCAAAATTAAAAGCTAGTAACGAAGTATTTCAAAGACAGAATATTCTACTTTGTAGAAGCAAAATGAAAGAGTTCTGCTACCATAATTTATTTACTGACTATTCAGGTTTGTGACAAATTACCCCAATACTGTCCAATGTCTTTTCATTTTCTAATAAATCCCTCATTTTTCTCAGAATAAGATTTTTAGAAGTCTCAGATAAATTTAATTTAGTTTTTATGTCTCTTCAGCAAACATTACATGACCAATTACAAACAAATGTTACTGCTGGGGCAGGTCACATTGATGAAAATAGATTAATATTAAAGCACATGGAAATCTGGAAGAGCAAGAAAATACTTCTTGGACTACCACCAAGGCAATTTTAAAGCATAAACATGAATATAATTTAATCATTTCCTTACAAGCAGCCTTCACTACAGGGCTCCCAAAGAAATGACAAAAATGAAGTGTCAGAGTATGTATTTTAAGAGGACCTTTACTGAGATGGGGGAGGAGGAAGAACATGGTAGTTGAATATTTTTAACCAGCTTTCCAGAGATGAGTCTAAATCCAGCTCTTACGAATCTTCCCTGTCATAACCCACTAAAGAGGTCAAAGGTTGAAGCTTTCCCAGAGGTTCACTGTGCACAACAAACACTAAAAGTTCCTTAAATTTAGTTTATATATAACAGCAAAAGCGCTGTGGCCAGTGACATCCCATTAGTACTGAACAGGGCATAAGCAGGGCAGGCAAAAGCACAAAATGGCCACAATTTCAACTAGTGCTAGTACTCATGTCTGCACCAGTTAGTGCTCCAACACTCTTTAAAACGTGCTGTGAAAGGACAACAAAGCCAATCCCTTACTGCAGACATTGGACATATTTTGCTGTAAATAGTGTATTTTTTTCCTAATGTATTACAATTATTTGTGAACTATTATTAAGCTTTACAAAAGGACTTAGGGGTGCTCACTTTTGTTTGTTTTTTCTTGAGCAGAGATCCAGTGAACAGTTTTGAGTAAGTTGAGATTGTGAGCTCTGCAAGCTGGACTGGAGCAGTGAGTTTCAATGCCCTGCAGCTAACCTGGTGGATGCCTGGCTGCAGCTTGGCCCCTCAGCCAGAGCTGAAGCCCTTGGCTCTTGTGCTAGGCAGCTGACCTGTACACTATTTCATGTCTGTAATTTATCTGCAAACAACTTCGGGGGAATTGGTAGCAGAGGGGAGGCTGCTGGATGTGTGTGCTGAACTGTCTAGGAACCTGCCATTCCAACTGTGCTTAGGACTCACTCTTCTAATACTGTCTCCAGTCAACCAAAAAATAAAATCAAAAAAACCCAAACAAAAACCCAACAAAACACTTTTCCTTGAACTTTTTGAAACACTTCAACAAAATAAGAGTATCCATAACGGAGGTGGTTCCAGAAGAAGATATCAGCACAATCAAAAAGGCGAAGAGAAACTACTGAGTTTCACAAGACATTGTCATCAGCAAGCTCAACATAAGGAGATTTTTTTCTGCCCCAAGCTGTTCGTAGAGCACAGGGGAAGAACAAAGGGACATTAATGATGCTGTTGCACGTACTGCACAGCCTGACTAGCATCAGAGAAGTGTTGAGGAGCCTGAGGCCGCCAGTCTCTTGCTCCACCAGATGCCCTGTCTACAGCCACCCACCGCCCGCAACATCTGCTGCAGGTTCTGCAGAAGCCAGCCTCAAAGACTCAAGGAAGCTGAGTTTTCACAACATGATGCAAATGAGAATTTAGCTTCAGCTGGTTTGTGAATACAGCTGCTACCCATAAATCTATCTTTTTCACACTCAGGTGATCTTTGACATTACCATGCCCTACAAATATCTACAACTCGTTTGGCACATGACGTTTCAAAAACAAGAGCAGCTTTGTAATTATGGTTTAGCTTTGTATATAAGTAGTGGTAACCACAAAATGTATTTAAGGCAATTTGCTGTATATGCAATTCTATCAAGCACATAAACATCCCTCTCCTAAAGAGAGCCTATTTGCCTTCATTAACCATCCTGGTGTACCCCCAGCCTTTTGGAAGGCATGTAACCATCTCCTCTCTTTGTCACTCCCTGCCTACACCAGCATCCTCCTGTCTGTCAGTGCCTCACTCCTTCTCCTTTGACATCTCAAAGGTCTTCACCACAGACTTTATACTTTCTTAATAGTAACAGATGCACAGAAGAGTTTCAGCATCTGCATATGCTAAGCACCTTCAGTTCTCCAGTAAAGTCACCCTACAGGAAGCAAATGCAAATTACTGCCTCCTAGACATAAGGCATGGTCCTGGGGACCTTGTTATTAAATCATTACCCTTTGCCTTTAATTTTACATATGTTTTCAGTATTCAAATGTTGCTTGAAATAGACAACCTTAGTACTTCCCCATGCTGCAATTTGTTACCAAGTGCTTCACTCCAATGATTGAACAGTGACAAACAAATGAGAGTACCAGTTCCCAAGCAACAAGAAAGCAGTTCAATAATTACTGCAAAAGTTAATAACGGTGTCCCCATAAAACCTTGCAAAAATCTGTTTATCATTCCTATGCAATCCCTAAACCAGGATTTTCAAAGAGCCCTAAATACCATTTTCTCTGCCTTCAAGGCTATAGCTCTGCACCCTACTGATGCTCCAGTTTATCAGGAGATGATGCTAACCATGGTTGGTATCTTATCTTTGTAATCCCCCAGGGTTAGGCCAAGGCTAGTGTTGTGCTAGGGGTATGTAAAAATGTGTTTTGCTGTGGAAACAACCACAAGTAATTTGGTGAAAAGCCTGAATAATTGGTATGTAATAATTATGGTTGCTAGTACCAAATGTTTGTTTTCCGGGGGAAAAAAACCAACAAAAACAGAATTTTGGAAGAGCCCTTATCTATTAAACATAAGACTAAAAGTTGGTTCATACACATATTAACATATTAGATATACAACCACGAGATGTCTCATCAAAAAGTATGTATGGCTGCTGAAATCAGTGGGAGGGGGTTTTGCTGTTGATTTGGATAGAGTGATTGCCCTTTCTGTCCACTTGGTGTACCCTTGCCTACACAGGAATACTCAGCAATATCCCTGGCAGGCAAGGTGAGAGGTTAATGTAGCCCAGCATTTTCTCATCAGCCCACTTCAATCAGCAGACACTTCCAGGGGACACAGAAAGCAGAGATGCTTCCCCAAAACACTCTCCCAGCCTCCTTGCCTCTCAGCCATCCCCTGAGCACTGACCCCAAGAAAGCCTGCTTGGTCAAACCTCCCGCAGTGGCTACAGGTGCTTGTGAAGACTGAAGTCCAGCACACACCCAAACCAGCAGAACCCTTGGAGACTGCCTGCTGCAGTAAGTCAGCATGGCACTCCAGAATCAAGAACTGCTCATCAGCCTTCACAGCTCCTGCTCCTGTCCTGCCAGCCCTCCCTGTGCACCAGCAGCCTACAGCAGTCTCCTCAAGAGAAAGCCAAGCTGCTGAACAGAGTTCCCTCTGCAGGAAGGGCAGAGCCCCTCGGTTCTCTCCCAGCCCCCAGGGCAGCATCCGTGCTCCAAACGTCACCTCCACCCAAAAAGACAACCTCACCAAGCCTGCAGGGGCTCTAGTAACAGCAGAAGAAACGTCTGCCTCTTGTCTTCTGTTAAAGTTCCCTTTGCATTAGGCTCTTCTTTCAAAAATGTTCCCACACTTACTTAATAAAGCAAACAAAAAAAATGGGGAGGGGGTTTCATATTTAGAGAAATTGAATTGTGAACACTGCATAAGATGCCATAATTCTTTCTAGGACTCTTGTGTTAATATTTGAAAAGGTGCATTTTCATAATTTGTACTGCACAGCCTCACATCCCCATCATACCCTAATGCTTTGAAAATCTCAAAAAAAACCCTGCCAAAACAACAAAAAACCCACCATGAGCAACATTTACCATTTACTAGTCACTTCTGTTTGTTCTGACAGATCTGTCAACCAGTAATCTTTCCAGATCTCTATTTTTTGTAGTATGGCTAAGACTATACTTCCTCACCATCGCATATGCTGGGTTTTAATGTTAATTTTACTGTTCTTTCACTTCACTTTTTCAAACCATATCCACTTAAGCTTTTTAAGCATACTTAAACATACAAATGTACTAATTGTTGTTAATAGACCTATCCTCTAAGAGGCTAAGTATACAGAATTACTACATCAGGCAGGAGGAGAAGCTCTTTCAAAACTCCTGAGGTCCTCAGCACATAATGAGACTCGATTTTATAGCATACATTAACATTGTTGCTACACACCCACAGCATTCTCTCATGTGCACAGGTCCCTAGTGACAGCACACAAGTTACACTGCATGAGACACGGTGTGTTCTGCTGTAATGTCACAAAGTTGGTTTTTCCTGCTGATAGACTACAACCTCTGGGCAAGTGCCATTAAAAAATTTTAGATTATAAGAATAAACTAAACTAATGTCAGCAACTCTCTCTCAACAGCAGCACCTGTATGAGAAGTCTCTAATTTCCCCCTGCACACCACCTGTGAAAGAGACTCACTTTGCCTGCTGCAGCCTACAGCTCATGAAAAGCACTCCAATGCTCTTTGGCACCGTGAGCACAGCTGCATTTCTGCTGTTCCCAGTTAGCCTTTGTACAGACTTCCCTAGATGAGAAGTTTATTCCTGCCCCTGTAAAAGCTCAGCCTGAGAAACACCAAGCAAGCTCTTCAGGTTCAGGAAGGAGCAGGCGTGCAGGCTGAAAATACTCCCTCCTGCATTATCTGTGAGCACAGGCATTTTGGAAGTGGGTATCTGCCCTAAGACATTCTTCAAAGGAGAGCAGTATCTCTGTGCACCAAAAGCCGAGTGACGGAGGCTGTTGTACCCCAGAGATACCTATCACTCCTCTCCTGCAGCAGGACACACGGTGGATGTGTCCTTAACACATGCCTGCCTGCAGCTCCAGGTGTGGCTGTGTCCCCAGTGACGCGGGGGACACTGGGTGTTCCCAGCTCTGAAAGCAGATTAATACGTACAGCTACATGTGTATTTACTTGACCGAGATCCACATTTAGACATGGATACAAGTGAACAATCCCAAGCTGTTTACTGGGACTAAACTCCCACTGAATGCAGTGGCTATCTGTCTGCCTGTACAGCTGAGGATTAAACCCTCAAACCTTCTGCCGGGCCCATTTGCACATTTCCAGAGCATCAAAGGAAACACGAACATGCCCATGTGACCGTGGATCTCTCCAACACTTGGCTACAGAAGCCAACATTTGGATTCAGAGAGCATGTGTGCCTTTTTAACACTGCTGAAAGAAGGACTAAGGCTCAGCCCATCCTTTTTGAACAAGAGTTTCTAAATCTTGTTATTCTATATGCAGAGAAAATTTCTAGCTCTGACTTTATAAGCAAAACTATTTTTCTGAAATCACTTAAATTGATGTACACAGGCGGAACATATACTTATTAAAAGAAATGGACTGTCAGGTCCTAAAATGTCTCTCTAACTGCTTCCATTTGTTGAGAAAATCCATCTTTATTGACAGTGAACTGTTCTCCAGCTGGCTGAGCAGTGCTCAGCCCAACACCTTTTACAATTCCTATATGTCTTCCCTCATCTTAGGGCCAACCCCAGTATCAGTCTACTTCAACCATACAATTCATATTTGTATAGCTTATGCAGGACTCCAAACCCGTCACTGAAGAGCAGGCTTGATGCTTTTCTCCATCATTGGTCAAAGCATGTTCAGGTTAACGTGGTTTATCGGGCAACCACGCTGCTAGAGTTGTTTGGTCAAGTCATACTAGGATTTCTGGCTTTGTGTCCATCAGTCAAAAACACAGTACATGTAACGCATGCCCCAAAGAAGTGCTCATATTCCATACCATAAAATGGTTTGCTAGATGTCAACAGAATCACCACTCTGTTACTCTGACAATTCTCCAAGTGTGGTATTAAGTGGACTGTAGCCATTAAAATGTTGATCCTAAGAATACAAGGTAAAAAACCAGACTTCAGCCTTTAAGTGACCAAGAAAGCTGTCTCATAACACACATTAATGAGTAGAAGCTTATTTTCCATTAAAATAATCAGATTAAAAGACAGTGTTGCAAGAAGTCATGTGTAAGCAGCATGACTTTTCTTTATGACAATTGGATAACCTGGATTCACGGAAAAGATGATGGTATGAGACAATTTAAACAGAATCTCATACAACTGTGATGTCAATTCTAATGCTTTCCCTTAAAATGATTCTTCTGTTTCTTCAAAGCAGATGGAATTTAACTGGAAGACCATACATGATCTGGGAACTATACAACAGAAAAAATCAGTACAGTCTATTCAGCAAGTTTACAAACATACTGAAGTGACTATTTTGTCATCTCTACTCTTCAGCTTTTCAAAGCCATGCCAGGAACAGGTCTGCCAAAGAGCATGAGTAACAGTTTGAAAACTGTTTAAACTGTGTAGAAAGTGTCAAGTTAGACAAACATCTTTCTGAAAACGAGTTACTGACAAAGCTCTGTAAGCACAAACAGTGTTCTACGTATAACTACATGTGCAAATACAAATGTTTAGAAAATAATCAGCATAAATTCAGTGACATGGCACAAGCTGCTATGAAATATACTTTCAAAAAAC
This sequence comes from Phylloscopus trochilus trochilus, assembly GCA_016584745.2. NCBI lineage: Eukaryota > Metazoa > Chordata > Aves > Passeriformes > Phylloscopidae > Phylloscopus > Phylloscopus trochilus. Next base: position 18,651,990 of record WQNJ02000039.1, on the reverse strand, counting down.
AAATAGTCTAGGCTAGTAAATGGTAAACATCATTAAATACACTTGCTTCAACAGTAATGCAAAACTAATGTGTATTTTAATCACAGACAACTGCAGAAACAACTTGTGTGGAAGCATTAAAAACCATCAGCACGAAAACACTGTTTTCTGAAACTCCTTCCTGAAATTCCTATCATTGTCTTTAACTCTCTGGATACCTGGCACATGCTGTCAAGGCAAATGTAAGGACTTCTAACTGAGGGACAGGTAGCACCAAGGAGCATTTCAGAGCGCTCCAAAAAGGCGCTCGCACCATGTGCTCATCCTTAGCTAGCGCCTATATTTGCCGCAGAAATCAGAGCCACGGCGGCACGTATTTCAAAGGTGCAGTCAATCTGAAGTCGTGCCTCACGCTTATCTCGTCACGAGGCTGCAGCAGCCAACTTTATTGCCTTCAGACATGTCGGCAGTGCCATACGCCCCCGCTGCTGGCGGTTTCCCCGTGGAAGGGCGCTTCCATTGGCGTCACCCCCGGGACGCCTCCTGCCACTGACATGGCTCAGCTGCACGTTTGCAGGGCCCGGCCTTTTAAAAAAGTCGACCGTAGAAAGCAGGCAGTGACCAGAATGAGCCGCAGTTATACAAGAAGCAAGGAAATATTATGCAAGACCACAGGAAGTCAGAGGAGACAGCATTCTGGGCAGGCCTGGCAAGGAGTCTGTGTGAACTTCAGCTAACAAGCAAAGCTCGGTCATTGGCGCCAAATTCAGCAGAGAACATTCCCAGTGCTGCAAAGGATAACACTCCCCATGCTTTTGCCAGTGGGCTGTGTTCCAGGAGGCCATGTACCTGATGAAATGCAGATAAAAGCCGGGTCTTGCTTTTCGCCAAGTTTTCATTTATTTTTAAAATTTGAGGCATATTTTGGTCCAACACTTGTTAGAAGTGGCAAATGGTTTATTTTCATGGCTTTGGTAATAGATCACTTGCTCTTACACTCCCTGTAATTTCAACTACAATAAGCGACCTACAAAGAAAATGTTTGGCAGAAGCCTCATTTTTTCCACACATCTTGCCCATCTCTACCTCAAGGCTCTCTGCTAATAGGATATGTGAGGATTATGGATTCCTTTTCCCTTGGCATTTTGGAATGACCTCTGAAAATACACTTGGTGCAAAAGGCTGACACCCACCTTGCACATAACTAAACTATTTCAGTCTGCTTCAACGTCAAAAGTAATTGTTTGGGGGGCTGGGTTTGGGGTTTTTTTCATTTTTGAAAGCTACCTCACACAGGTCCTAATTGGAGAAGACATCCATTAAAAGGCAGCAAACTTGATTTCCCAAATGACTGAAAAAATTTGCCTTAATTTGGTAAACATTCATCATCTATTAATACATGAGTTCAGAGAGGTTTTATGCTTTGTTCCAGGATTCACCTTTAAAACATCAGTGATAAAATGCTGGAGGTGGAAATCCAGTTTTAGGTTCACGCACACATACTGCCAAATAAGAAGCACAGCATGCAGAGTCTTACACAACACAAAACAATTACCAATTGTGATGAGAGTAGACAAAGCGTTCCCAAGAGAATCTATTTTATGTTTGTAATCACCCTCAAAAAACACACAATAGCACTCTCCTTCCAGCAAATACATAATACAAACAAAAACCAAAGAGTAGTACTGCCTTGACTGGGGGAAGTGATTCTGAGAAGTGTAAGTGATCTTCAGTAGATACCGATTGCCAAAGCCAATGAACAAATTTAAACAGTTTTCATCATTACCTTTGCTTATGGGAACAACAAAAATATGCAACTCTTAACAGGAGGTTCCCGCCTCCAATGCAGTTTGCACATGAAAAGGTTCCCATAACCTACTGCTCTTGCAAAAATAATTAAACAAACACTGCAACAACACAGGAAAGTGAAAATGTTAGTGGTGACAATGCCTTCACTGTTACTGCCAGTATAACAATGCCCAAAATTAATCATAACCCCAACAATCAACACCAATGCACACACAATTGGGCCTCTCCAACCCAAACAGATCTTTCTACAGCCGGATCCAGAGTTACAGCTTTGAGAAGTGCAGTTGTTTCTCCAGCTGAAGTCAGAGATTCCTATCCAGCAGAAACAAGTCTAGCTGCACTTCCCAAAGCCTGAGCGAGGTATATACATTGGTGGTTTTAATGTGGCCAGTCTAATATATCCCTCAGTATTCAGTGTTAGTATCAATCATAGTAGCACAGCAGTTTCTTCATCCAAAACCAGTAAGGTCTAAGCACGCTAAAACACTCAGAAACGCCCAGAGTAAGGAACAGCAGTTTATCTATTTCTCCCAAATAGCAAGGCAAATAGCTCACAATAAGTCTTTAAAACACAAGGGTTAACTAGTGACCCACGCTACAAAACCGACAAGCTGTTGTGGCAACAAGTGCACTAGCAAAAACACACTTCTCTGCATTCTGCAGACTCTTGGTGGATCCTGGAAGCTGTGGCACAGCAAGCTGCAAGCATGTAGCTGGCTGCCACCTGGACTTCTTCAGCCATAGGAAGTCTTTGGTCTCTACAGGGAAATGGACTTGTGGTTGCAACTTTTCCCTGTAGCCATTACAACACCTACTCCCAGTTATTTAATATCCCTGGGATCTCTACAGCTCTATCAGAAACGGAGGTAGACACACTATAATCATGTAAACCTTGATCCCTTAAGGAAACAAGCGAGAAGAGGATAATTCATCTAATCACTGTCTCATCATCTATTAAAATTTCTTTTGATTTCCACGTAGTTCATGGAGCCATAATCCTTCTCCATACTTCCTATATGCAAGTCATATTCAGCTACAGCAAACTAGAATATACCTACAATCACAGTAAGGTATTTATTCCCTCTGACGTGGAGGAGGAGATGTTTTGACTCTCAGTAGCAAATATATCTCTAGGTTGAGGTCTTCTCTTTATTTTCCTTCAGTACATTGATTTCATATTCCACAGCTTCACTAAAACATCTCCTGGTATGTGGGCAAACAGAGTGCACTGAAATACATTTGCCCACCAAATAAATATTCCCTCTTACAAGTGTAAATAAGAACTGACTTCCTATACAAGTAACAGTATAAGAACCTTACCATACCTTAGAAAGGTATTTCATTTGCTTAATCCACTAAGACCTGAGTGAACACCACAATGCCCTGAGTGAAATGATCATGAAACCCTCTTCTAAGAGGGATGAAGGTTTATATCACACACAGCTGACGTTTTATTTTCCTCAAAGGCATTCTCACAAAACAGCACCTAGAGGTCTGAGGCAGGAACTGAACTCCATTTTGATAAAAGTTCTAGACATTGCGGACATGGAGGTTTTTTGGTACAAAAGCCAGAGCACTCCAACTGTTAATTAGGGTACAAAGATTAACTCAGGAAACCAAATCAACAGGAGTGCACAGCTCAACAAATGCCTCAGTAGGCTCTTTCCACGGCTGCAACCCTGCAATATGCAATATAACATGAAATCATTCTATATTTGCACTGTATTATCACATGACTCCCTCTGAAGGAATGCTCTATAATGACTTCAAGTTGGCAGTGTTTCTTTTAAGAGGTTTTAATAGGTCAGGTGGCAGGCGCTCCTCCTCTTTCAGCTCTGCCTTTAGGTGGACTTCTGCTCCACATTAGCCATCACTGCACCCAAAATCCCTACTGTGACCGGCAATGCAGACTTTGCTCGCAGCTCATTCTATCCTCCAGGTTAGAAAAGCTCTGAAAAGCTCCTGTTTGAATAAGCACCATTTGCTGTCATCTGCTTCCTTTAAAATACTTCTTTTTGAAAGTGTCAGAAAGCAATAGTGCTGGTCACTCTGGTTCATTGCTTCGTATCTGCCGTTTGAAAAGCTGGAATTTAGTTACACCATGTTTACAGTGACATTTAGGTTTGAGGGGCGGGGGATGTTGTCCTAAGAGTTGGCAGGCAAAGGGAAAGAAGTGTTGCACAGATAACACAGCTTCTTGCACTATCTTCCTCAGGGCCTGTGCACACAGCGTGCAAAGCTGCCAAGTCTAAGATGTGAGGTTTTTCTCACTGTTCCTTCTTTATGCTAGACACTGTGTGAGCTCTGTCTTCAGGCCCACCCTGGCACTGTAGGCAAGAGAAGCCTTAACTGAATGAAGATCCACAGGCTTCAGTCTCTGTGAATGAGATTGCAAATGCCGACCTCTAAACCCATGTCACATTAACCCTGTATGTCAGCACTCTCCTACTTCCTTACAGCTCTCAGTTCAAAGAAACTGAGAGCAAATGATTGCTGGCTGAAACCCTGCTGAACTCTCCATCTGCAGAGAAGACCGGTTTTTTTTGTGATGGTCAAACCCTCCTTTTCACTCTTATTGCCCCATGGGTTGCTCACCTGCCTGCTCCGTGATGAAATCTGAAAGAATAAGGGGTTTTATCATCTCTGAGATGCTTTCAGGGTGTCGCAATCTCCTGCTGCCGCCGCCAACACCCCCACTGTCTCAATTGCTTGGGGCGTCTAAATTGCACGTGGATCTTACATGACAGGAGGACAAATTCAAAGGTGAAGCAAACGAAGGCGTGGGTCACCCATCAGCACGTGGGTGTAACCTACATATTGAGGGATAATATGGAGTGGTGCAGTAAAGAAAGCAATTAACCAGGTAATATAGGAGTGAGAGATAACCAAACTCTTTCCACTTGACAACCTCCTATTAAAGCATTTTCAAGTTAGGTTTATTCTGCAAGCTTCTTGCCAACTTATCTACAGCATTGTGTTAGGCACAGAAACAGAAAGTCCCTATTTAAAAAAAGTTTACAGTTTAAATAAATAAGACACACAAAGGGTGGAAGGAAGGATGTTCTACCATCCCAGTTTTCCAGACTGGGGAGCTAGGATAACTACAGTGAGCAGTCACACCACACTGTCCAGGCCACATGATCAATGCAATGCCCTGAGTACCCAGCAGAACAAAGAGCTGGGCCTAGCAAGGGGCTTTTGGAGAGGGTGTGGAGGGGGAGACAGAAGAAGCAACTGCAGAGGCCAGACCCACTTGCTGAAGCTGTTGTTCAGCAGCC